>ML786893.1:634011-644157 GCA_009831015.1 Picea engelmannii | reverse complement strand
CATTACTTTGAATTCCTTGAGAAAATGAGGTGCATTCATGGATTTTTATAGCATTGCATTGGGTTATTGTGTAACTGCTTTGTAGTGTGAAAAGAGGCCATTTAGGGCATTATTAGGTCTTTGACCAGCCCACCAGTCGGATCTAGCCCAGATTTGAGGGTCAAATCGGCTTGGGAGTTGAACCATAAGTGGTTGGGAGGCCGACCACTTTCATAAATGCGTCGTTTAGTAGGTGCACGGATTTTTGCGCTAACAGTCGCGCATCGTGCACATATGCACGATTTCTATGTTCCTGTTCCATGCATGTGCATGCGCGCCCAGTGTCTGCAAAGTGCTCTTCAATTTTTCACTACTTTGTATAGTTTTTTGACCTTTTTGAATGTTGTGGTATTAATTCAGGTCTATGAATGACTTCATTACTATTTGACAATGCTGAGTTCTTGTAACCATGTGCGGATGAAATTTCAGTGATAACAGATGCCCCCTGATGGATGAGGTTAGGAGCATACGTATAGCCGAAATCCATCAATGTTTCTTCTACTGAGAATGTTGTTGTAAGATAGAGCACTAGTGGGATCATTCAGAGCGATCCATTGGAGGAAAAAGGAATCAGTAGGACTTGACCTTCTATGAGGTGTGTAAAATAGAAAACTGTGTACAAACGAGGTGGGCATGCCCCATGCTCGTGTCATGTAATTATAAAAAAAGATGACTGAAGTGTTGGTGTAGACAAATACAGCGCCCTCAGGGGTGGTCGTGATAGAGGCATAAGACAATTCTGCAAATGAACATGCTCTGAATAGTAGGCATTGATCGCAGTAATAAGTAACACCGATTATGTGGGCATTGATAGCCTAGCCAAGTTCAGAGGTCTTCGGCAAATGATAGAAATAACTGCAATAGTCGCCAAGTAAGACCCGCCGTAACACGAGAAAGTGTTGGCGTCGAATGTTATGGGGGTCAACGACAACAGGGAGTAATGGTGTTTCACCCTGTGCCGTCCGATATCTCTTATTGAATGGATAAGGAGAATCAAGATACTGTCCCTCTTCTGGAAAATTGTGCTGATGTCGACAAAAGGGGAACGCGACTCCCAGAAGCAAAGGGCTTCGAGACATCTACTGAGGTGAGGAAGTGGCAGAGGTACATGGATGAAGTCAAGAAGTGGGAGGACTCAAGACTGCCCTTGGTTGGAGGATGTATGAGATAAACAATGGCCTCAACCGTGTAACGAGGTTGAGTGTTAGGGGAACGACAGGACTGGTGATAAGTTGTGCTAGAGGCAGGACAAGGTGAACAAATTCATAGGGTAGAGGTAAGTGACTTGTGGGGTACTCTGAAGATATGGATGATGTCAGCAAGGGTAGATAATAAGTAATGCTCCAACCAAGGGTGACATGGGTTGCATTTGTCCAAAAAGAAGGAAGCAGGTCACCAAAGGTGACGACGAAAAAAGATAATGTAAGGACTAGAAATAAAGGTGTTTGTACAATAAATAACGAATAATTGGGGAGAAATGTACAAATACAGAAACGGGTGCCCCAGTGTGAGATGGGTGGCCCACGTAGGGCATAATTTTCTTGAAAAAATGATGAAGGGTGGGGGCCCCATTGGTGAGTTTCTGTATGAGGTAGGTGAAATGAAGGTAGGTTCGCAGATGGGAAACTGATTGTGGATGAAATGGAGGGTTCATAATACTGCGGAGGTGCAGGTAAAAAATAGAACCGTAAAGAGATAATCTGGGAGTCCATGTGGGAAAGCTAGCAAAATGAGGAGAAGGAGTATGTGGTTGATTCACGACATGATGAAAGACTATTGGGACTCCCATCCCTAAAGGGTAAGGAAAAATAGCATGAGTGTCAAAAAGTGGCAAAAGGTGCTATGAATGGGACAACTCATGTGGGTAAGAATGCTACCGAGTAATAGTACCGAAGATGCAAATGGAGGCATGGGTACTGCAGAGCTGAGAATGGGGATCCTAGAGGCCAATATCAGAGGGTGTGACTGGAAATGTAAATGCGATACAACGGGAAAGACTACATGCTAGTGCTAAGTATATACCTGAAGGGGTTGTGTCGCTGGATGATGATCAAGTACCTGCACACATGAAAACCAAATACCCAAAGTGAACAATATCTGAAGAGAATCAAAGATATGAGCATGTATTTGATAAGAGTGACTATGCACATGCGTACCTGACCATGGTATGAAAAAAAAAGGTGCCCCGGGGGCACAGGATAAAAAGCGACCTAGGGACTGCTGTGATGTAGGTGACGGGATGTTGATCCTATGGCTGAAGACGGATTGAAAAATGGACACCGTGGGCTCCTGGAATGGTGAATGGAAGTTTGGCAAAAGGCCTATATATAGTTGTAGGGCCCACATTGCCACCTCATTTGTACCTGCTGCAATAGTGACTGGATGAGCAGTTTTCAAAGGAGATTGGGAGATTTGGGGAGGACGAGGCATCCGATTGAGGATCTACGAGTATCAGGTTAGTGGTCTGATCATCCTGCATAGAAATAGGTTTTCAATTTTTGGGCAGGGGCTATATGGAGGGCCGTACAGAGGTATTTAGGGGGTATGGGGCCCACATGTGCGGGCAATCCGGTGATAGGCGCGCATACGTGCGCGCCTTCCCACCGGATATACGTGCATGGGGGCGTGGTAGAGGGGATTTAAGGCATGCTTGGAGGGTGCGCCTATGAGTTGAACATGCGCGCACCAGTGCACGCCTGTGGGTTGAACAGGCGCACACCTCTGCGTGCTTGTATGGTGAACAGGTGCGCATAGGGGCGCGCCTGTGAAACAAACAGGTGCGCACTGATGCGCACCTGTGTAGTGAATAGGCGTGCATGTGTGAACGCCTATGTAGTGAACAAGCATGCATGTGTGCGCACCTGTGGGTAACAAAAACCGTGCCTAGGAGGCAAGGTTGGGATGTATAAAAACAAGTCTTTTTGATGCTGTGAATGATTGCTTGAGCTGATATAGGGCTCTGTATTGTCTACAGGTGGATGGTGGTGACGATGCTAGTGCGGTGGCCAGAGCGAGACTGGGCTCAGTTGTGAGACATAGTGGCCATTGAGAAGCCCGGTGTGCGTGTGACTTTGGCAACCTGTGGATTGCTAAAGTTCTTTGAGTGCCCGTTGATACAAGCACAAGAGTATCTGTTACAGTTCCTAATCCAGATGTGGATTCCAGAGCTACATTGCTTCCTCAGCGAGGAGAGAAGATCCCTTTCACTATGGTGGAGGATGTATATTTCTTGACTGGGCTCCCCTTCCGGGGAACGCCCCTACCGGCGGAGCCGGTGCTGCCTAGGAGTACTTTGCTCGCCGATATTGGCCAGAGATATTGTTCAGGTTAGAACTTTATGTCTGGGATGGTGGTGAGTATATCTACGATAGATTCTCTAGCACATCGTTGTATAGCAGTGATGATTGTGCAGGTATATGGGTCACTGGCGACCCAGCGGATTAGTGGTGGCCAACTTCTGGTGCTGGAGAGAGTGTTGGCCAGCGAGCATTTCTCTTGGGGAATAACGCTGCATGCAAGGATTGTGGCACAGTTGGACCACTGTCGGTCTACTAATGCCAGGGTGTTTGCTTTCGGGTCCATCCTAGTGGCCTGGTTTCTAGAGAGGGTGCCGATGTTGCACCCAAGGATTCTATTGAGTGTGCCTGGGGCACGAGAGCCACGGTTGAGGCAGTATTGCTTCGCCATGGTGGTGGTGAAGGGGGCCACTTCTTTTCGACAGAGGTGGCGCAGGTATGGCGACAGATCTAGTAGGTGATTTTGCAGTACCCCTATGCCGGGGTGGACTTCCGGGATGATCCGAATATGGTGCTACCTCCTGGGGAGGTTTTTGATCATCGAGGTATGTGGATTGATGATGTAGATATGTATGTTTGCATATTTTTTGAGATAGCCTTCCATATGTTTATGATATAGATGTTGATACTATCTGTTGTTTGTTTGTATGTGCAGATGTGGCACCTCGTGGGTGCGAGGTAGAGTTGTAGAGAGTGTCGGCTCATCGGGAGCCGGAGAGACTGCCACGAGGAGAGAGACGTCGATGGGAGGATGCTGCGGGGTGACCAACTGAGTCAAAGAGGGCAGCGAGGAGGGACCGGTTTGATGACCCTGGTGCGGGGCCATCACATGCTCCTCCGGTGGTGGCCGGAGTGGATTTTGATGATGTACGCCATCATCTGGAGATGGTTTTACAGGATTTTCCCGAGGGCATGTGGTCATGCATCCAGGATGAGAGCTTCCTGGAGTAGTGTAGCTTCCTGGAGTAGTGTGTGGGGGTACCACTACCATGGAGGTCCATAGTGCAACGAGCAGCAGTGGTTACTGCTATGACAAGTGGATGCCTACCGCCAAGGCAGGAGGGTCCTGTAGGGGGTGGACCACCACTGCCTGGGGCAGGTGGTGGTGGACCGCCACAGCCTGAGGGAGGAGCAGGTGGTGGCACGATAGAGGCACCATGAGTGGTGTATGATGTATATCTTTTTTTGTTGTATATAGGATGGTGAGCCCATTTTTGTATCGAGGTGTTGCATTGGCCTGCAGATACATGTATTTTTGTATCTAAACATTTAGATGGCCTGATGGGATTTTATATATACATGAGTATACATATTTGAGATCCTGATGTTGTCTACATGTTTTTTGCTGATGAGTTGATTACGTCTATTCTATATATATGCTATGACAAGTTTTGTGATGTGTTTATGTATGTGTAGAGGTAGCTTGATGTGATATATGCCAGTCTAACACAATATTAGCTAGGGTATCTGTGATTTGATTCAATTGTCTTGGAATATGTGTAAATGTAATGGAATCAAAATGTCTAGATAACAGCCTAACTTGTAGGTATTTGTGAAAGAGGCATGGATCACGTATGCGGTACACATTGTTGAGTTGGAGAACGACTAGTTGAGAGTCGAGGAAGATGCTAAGGTGATGAATTTGATGATGCTGGGCGTCGGCCAGGAGGCCAATGACAGTAGTGTATTTGGCTTGGTTTTTGGTTGCTGACACCAAACATATGCCGCTTGAATGGAGCATTTCATGTGAGGGGGTGTAGAGAGCCTAAGTAGCCGAAGCGAGATTTTGTGTCCAATGGCTGGTGCTGTCGGCATAACCGATGTGGTAGGATGGTGGAGGAAGCATCTGTCAATAGCACAAAGGATAGTTTAGATGAGAGGAGAGGAGAGAAAAGATTAAAAATGCTAGAAAAAGAAATAACCTAAAGTAGAATGACTACTTTTAAGCATAAAATTTCTTGAGATACAACCCATTGACGGGTTCCTTGAGAGAGAGGCCTTTGGGGGAGGCCAGGATGTATGCGCCTTTGGTGAGGCAATGTTGGATAATGTAAGGGCCATGCCAAAGTGATTTGAATTTTCCGTGGCCAAAGGTATCATGAGCGATATCATAAGCCAGGACGAGGTCGCCTTCGCGGAATGATCAAAGGTTGACATGGTGATCAAAGGTAGCCTTGGATCATTTTTTAGCTGCCTCGTTGTTCTGTAAGGAAGATCGACGATCTTCATCCAGAGACTCCAAGTTCAGCAAGCACTGCTCCATTGGAGCAGTGTCAAGTAATAGCTCAATTGCGGTGCGTAAGTTGGGGATTTCACACTCGATGGGAAGAGTTTCCTTGACCCCATGGACTAAATGGAACGGTGTGAAACTGGTAGCAGTGTTCACAGCCATTCGATAAGCCCATAGCATAGAAAATAGCATATGATGCCAATTGGTTTTATGTTTATTAACTGTGCATCGTAACATGGTTTGGAGGACTTTGTTAACTACCTCAACTTGTCCGTTTGACTGAGGGTAATAGGGTGAAGAAAACTCATGAGAGAAGCCTAACCGAGATGAGAGTTTGACGAAGATATCATTCTTGAAGTGATTTCCATGATCTGAAATGAGTTGGAGGGGTACTCCAAAGTGGGATATGACGTGGTTAAAGAAAAAACGCGCTGCAGTGTCAGTGGTGTTGTTGAAAGTGGGCATAGCTTCAGCCCATTTGGTGAAGTAATCAACGGCAACAATGATGTATTTGTGGCCATTGCTGGAGGGGGGATTACAAGTCATAAAGTCGATGCCCCATTTACAAAAACGGCTGGAAGTTATGATAGGGTGCAGAAGAGCCAGGGGAGCTCGGGATTTGTTGGCGTAGAGCTGACATTTCTCACATCATTTCACGGCATGAATGCAATCATGAAACAAGGTAGGCCAAAAGTAACCGGCTCAGATAATATTTTGAGTAGTGGAGATACCCGAAAGATGGCCCCCACATGCATCGCTGTGGCAGTCATTTAAGACTTTGTCAGCCTCGTCGATAGTCAGGCATCGACGAAGAATGGTGTTGGCGCCCCGTCGGTATAGGATGTCTCCGATGAGAAGGTAGCAGGGGGGCTGATGGTGAATACGTCGATGATCATCTCGTGAAAGGTGGTTACTGAACTTTTGAGTTCAGAGGTAGATGAGGAGGTCGCCGTACCAAGGATCATCCGAATTAATGTAAAAGAGATGTTCTTATGGAAATTCGGTGTTGACGGGGGCACTGGTGGTGTCAGAGGGGAGGGCTGTGACAAGTTCGGCGAGAACGAGGGCCTTCTTACTCTTAGGTGTTGATAACTTGAGGTCGTACTCCTGAAGAATAACGATCCATCGAGTGAATTTTCCGTTAACTTGCCGGGGGTTGAGAAAGTATTGCATAGGGTTGGAATCTGCGATGACCTTTGTGGTGTGAAGTAGAATGTAATGGCGCAGTTTCTGGACTGCAAGGACAACTGCAAGAGCAAGTTTCTCTTCATGTTTATACTTTAAGGGTGGTCTTGAGAGGTTCTTACTAACGTAATAAATGACGTGTTCACGATTTTCATCTCTGAGCTGGACGAGGACACCGGCTACTGATACAGCTGATGTTGATACATAGAGGATGTAGTCGCGATTATAGTCAGGTGCACTAATTAAAGGTGCGGTTGAAAGCGCTGCTTTAAGATCATCAAATGAATGTTGGGTGTGGTCATCCCAATGAAATGGGATGTCATGACGTAGTAAGCAAAGGAAATCGTGTGCGCATATGGCATAATCCGGGACAAAGCATCTAAGAAAGTTATCTTTTCCCTAAAGACTCTGAAGTTGCCGTAAATTCTGGGGAGGTGGAATTTCGGTGATAGCTTGGACTTTGAGGGGGTCTATGGTAATACCGCTTTGGGAAACAATAAAATCAAGGAGGCGCCCTGCGATGACACAGAACACACACTTAAGAGGATTCAAGAGGATGTTGTAATGATGACACCACTGAAAGATGATTCGTAAATCATTGAGATGCTGGGTGCATTTCTTGGATCAAGCTGTGAGGTTGTCCAAGTAGGCGAGGATGATTTTAGCCAGATCGTGGAAGATGTATGTCATCACCCGCTGAAAAGTTGCGCCGACATTCTTTAAGCCTAAAGGCATGACACGATATGTGAAAGTACCCCACGGGGTAGTGAATGCAGTTTTATACTGATCGGCTAGGTGGATTTGAATTTGGTTATAGCCAGAGAATCCGTCCATAAAGGAGAGAGCCTCATGGCCGGTGCAGTCGTCGATAATTTGATCGATGAAAGGCGTTGGAAAGTTGTCTTTGGGACATGCATTATTGAGATCATGAAAATCTGTGAAAATGCGGATAGTGCCCTGTTTTTTGTCGACGGGTATAGGGTTGGAAACCCATGAGGTATAAGATATGGGGTAAATAAACCCGACAGTGCGTAATTTGTCAATTTCGGCTTTGATAGCCACGACTTTGGATGGGTGTAGCGGTCGCTGTTTTTGGAAAACTGGTGTAATGTCGGGCCAGGTGTCAATGCGATGTTTGACAATAGAGGGATCGAGGCCAGGCATTTCCGTGTATGACCAGGTGAAAATATCCCTATATTCCTGGAAGAGGGATTTATATGCGGTGATTTCCTGAGGAGTGCAAGCATCTCCAATGGTGATTTCTTCAACGATGCCATTTTTAATGGAAATGTCGATTTTAATGGTGGGGGAAAGGTTGGCCATGTTTCCTTCTTCAAACACATCAGAAGCAGGAATGGGATTGTTGAACCAATCGATAGGCCCTGATGTTATTGGATAAATCCATAAGTGTGGACACAAACTGATCTCCCTAGATCCACCTGGATCTAGAACAAAGCAAGACAAAATGATACTCTTTCCCTAGATTTTAACTATCGAATATACTAAGAGGCATGATCAAAGAAAATACCTTATGATCACTTCCTTTGGTCTTTGTTGCTCCTTCTTCGCTCCAGTGCTCTCGTATAGTCAAGATAAAAACAATACAAACCAACCGAAGTGAACAAAGCACAATCTATTCAACAGTTAATCTATGTATATGATCAAGGAGTTATACAATAAAGTGGAACTAACTTTATGGGAAAGGGACACATTATTGTATCATATTGATGGAAAGTAAAGATTACAACCTGAGCCTTGATGTTGCAAACTTCCTTTCAATGGCCCTTAGCTCTGACACACACACTTTCTCACTTGCATGAAGAAGATCAACCACCTTTGATAAACTTGTTGGAGTTCTCTAGCTGTTGTAGCTTCAGTCCTTCACACAGTCCTTCACTAATTCTCCAATGAATCTCTTGCTTGTTTTCTTCTAACCTTTTCCATGAGAATCCCCTCAATATATAGGAGAGAATGAATTAGTTACTTGGATAAGAATGATCCCAAAATATCAAAAAATCCAGTACTTAGATAACCATTCGAATGCCATCTCATCCTTCTAGAAGATTCCATTCTAGAAGCTTCGAGAATTCATATTTTTCCCTTCTTTAGAAAGAGTTCGCACCCTAGTAGTTAGACATAGTGCGAACTTCTCGCACCCTGGCTTAAGTTAGCCTGCGAGAATCATGCATTCTCGCAGGAAAATGTATTGGCAGCCTGTGAACCTTCCTTAAAAATGTGATTTCTGAAAAGAGATGAAGGTAACTTTTCTCAGGAGAAAGTTCTAATGAAGAGCCTGAGTACATCATCATGATGACCAAAATTATGGGTAACACCTAATGGGATAAAATCCTTGGTTTCGACCATGTAAGTGGGGTTTTGGTTAGGAGGCATAGAGGTCGCCTATGGAGAGAAGAGTGCCCGGTGGTGTAGCGCATCCTAGGGAGAGTTTGGGTGATTTAACTCTTCGAGTATTTCTTCGTCGCATTGGAATCACCGGGAATACAAGGGGTCATGAGGAGCGATCTCAGTGATAGTGTGGTTGCCCCTTGATGAAGAATCAGGGGGAAACATGCTAGGATATGGTGAGGGTTCACTCAACATAAACCATATATTGAAGTACTAAGGGGTACCCGTGGTGGTTGGGTGGAGAGTGTCCATAGGGAACTGAGTGGGAGAGTTGGGAGGGTTGGGGGGTAAATCCTCAGATACGTCATCTAAGAACCACGGAGGTGTTGGGAGTGCCTCGGGCTCAGGAGAAATGACATGAAGATCCTCTAGTGACGAGGTAATGTCCGTTATCTCCTCTGCGGGTCGGTGAAGCAGGGCCAATTGACATTGCCTATATCCAAGGATCATAGGACACTAGTATGTAAAATGAGCTAATGAATCACAGAGAGAGTAGGGGCGTCTCATATGTTCATTGACTGAAGTGGTGACATAACGAATGTCAGTGATATTTGTTGAGGGGGACGTAGCAGGGCTAGGGTTGTTTTGGAAGTTCTGGCACACTGTGGCTAATGTCTGCCGAAAGCGTGGTAGTGTTGGGCAATGATGGGTGTAATGGCCATACTCTGAACAGATAAAACAAGTGTATTTGGTCCTCAACCCTTTAGTACTGAAAGGGTGGGTGGTAGTGGTGGGACTAGCAGTAGTGGTGGGTGTTGTGGGAGTTTGATTGAGGGGAATCAAATTCCGTAATTCAGGTAGTGATGGACAATTGTTGGTTTGGTGGCCCTCTTTCTCACATAGTGCACAAGGTGGTGGGATGCGTGGAGGAAGTGGAGCAGTGGGATCTTTCTTCTTTCTCCTGCCCCCAGCTGTAATAGGGGGATTAGTGAGTGGGGGAGTGGTGGGGGTAAGGATGGGAATCGTCATGGGGATTCCTTCCTGTGGGGG
>ML786893.1:613757-628948 GCA_009831015.1 Picea engelmannii | reverse complement strand
ATGAATAAAGTGGAAAATAATAATGTGAAACCCAAATGTATTTATGAAAATGATATGACGAAGGTTTAATTGGGCGATGAAATGTAAGGAATAGTGAAGGGAAAGGTGGATGAAAATACGACATTTCTGAGTCCCAACAATAGTCCCGTCAAGAAAAGATGGGGTAATTTCGGAATCCCTTTGGAGGAAACTTACTTTGACCTCCATGTTTTCAAGAAGAAGCTATGTGAGTGATAAGTGACTTTTGTGTGTGAGTGAAAGTGTGCCAATTTTTAGTGAATTAGATGTCACCTTGCTGCATGTGGACTTCGCTTGGTCCTTACAAGAGTTTGATTACCTAATTAACTAAATGCCTTTGGTACAACCTTGTGTAATTCAAAATCCCTAGGAAGCTATCATGTGGACATGTGGGTCCATTACTATCCTTTAACTCCCTATTGTGATGTAATCTAAGAAAAGCTTGAAACTATCCTAGATTGAACATGTGGGCATGTATGGGCCCGTTACAATATTAATATGTGTTTGAAAAAGAAAACTAAGAGGGGTCCCAAGAAGGGTCATTGTCCTCTCCTAAAGGTTTTAATGTTCTTAAAGGGAGATGAAATTGTTTCACAACCTTTTTCTTATTCTCAAGGTCGCTTGAAGGCGCGAGAGAAGAGCATACTAAGCGATTGTAATTCAGTTTCTAGTCCCAATGTAAATTATATGTGATTAAAAATGATTTCCAACTTATATTGTAAGTCAAAACAAGCCATCCATGTGGCCAAAAGCAAAGAAGGGAAATTGATTTTATCCTCCTAAGTGCCTATGTGTTTTTTGACTAACCCCTTTATATGATGAGGGGACTAAGTGTGGTGCAGCTTTAAAACATGATTGACATCATTTTTAAGAGGGCATATAACCTTCCCCACATCTCAACAACTTACAATGTGAAATTTTGCACAGATGCGCGGGTCCCAGTGGAGACAGAGGCGCACAGAGCGCATGCGCGCGGATAGAGACAAGTTAAAAAACGCACGTGCGCAGAACATAATTGTCAGTCAAGCGCATGGGCGTACGATGCATGTATGTGGTCCCAAAAACCCGTGCATATGTGTCACATGGCCGAGAATGAAAAATCTGAGTGGATTTCTCTCAATTCAACTTGGAATTGGCTGATTGGCAGGTCAGCTTAGGCCGGTAAGTGCACCTGCAAGTTAAGCAAACTAAAAGAAGAGAAAAATAAACCCAAATGAGGTAGGAAATTGATACCTTTCCCCAGTGGAGTCACCAATCTGTTGTGCCTCTTTCGTCACCTTGGTGAGAAAATAAGAGGTGCTTGCAAGCTCAGTTGGGTCTACTGAGCAGGATAGCTGTAGAGAAGAGTTAGAGAAAGAAAAAACAAAACTATAACTAAGAATTAGACTAATAGAAGAAATAAAAATTAAAATCATGAGCATAGGGACATAGCAATGAAAAGAACAAAAAGACCCATGTCACCAATGTTTGAGGTTGATCCATTGATGAAAACAAAGCACCAAGAAGAAAGGGGACTATAAGTCCCTTCTTCCTCCAAGGGAAGGCTCTTGGACCCTCACTAGTTGGCTCTTCTTACAACAAAGAAAATGAAAATGGTGATGAAAGAACTCCTTACAAATCCACTAAATGGTGAGATGGATTGTCCAATGTAATGGTGCCAAAGTGCTCTTGTCAAGGATGGAGTCCTTAAAACAATATAGGCAGCATAACATTACTTTGAATTCCTTGAGAAAATGAGGTGCATTCATGGCTTTTTATAGCATTGCATTGGGTTATTGTGTAACTACTTTGTAGTGTGAAAAGAGGCCATTTAGGGCATTATTAGGTCTTTGACCAGCCCACCAATCGGATCCAGCCCAGATTTGAGGGTCAAATCGGCTTGGGAGCTGAACCATAAGTGGTTGGGAGGCCGACCACTTTCATAAATGCGTCGTTTAGCAGGTGCACAACTTTTTGCGCTAACAGTCACGCATCGTGTGCATATGCGCGATTTCTACGTTCATGTTCCGCACATGTGCACGCGCGCCCAGTGTCTGCAAAGCACTCTTCAATTTTTCACTACTTTGTATAGTTTTTTGACCTTTTTGAATGCTGTGGTATTAATTCAGGTCCATGAATGAATTCATTACTGTTTGACGATGCTGAGTTCTTGTAACCATGTGTGGACGAAATTTCAGTGATAACAATTAGCCTTCTTATCCAATGTGAAATTTTATGGGTATACTACATCCATAGGTGTGGGTGCAAGAACATATCTACTAGTAATCAATCTATTTGTACTAGTGAATAAGTGGAAGTGATCCCACAACTGTACAGTCCAATTTTCATCATATGGGAGGTTGCATAACAATTTTCTTGCTAGTAGAGGGATTGTACAGGCCATATTCCCAGCACCACAACACCTTTCTCATTGGGGTCACCCCCCCTCCTCATTCGATGTGTGGGAGATGAAGGAAATTGATTGAGCTATCCTTTTAATTGATTGAATAGTCTTCACTTGCTTTTTTTTGTGTGTGTCTTTGGCATATTTCTCATGTGAGCTCACAATTAACCTTGAGTTTTTTTTTAGATTTTTCATATGATTTTTTGCATGATTGGTGAGAGGATATCATGAGGTTGGATAAATATATAAGCATGGTTTTTCTTTCCTCTATTAATATTTCTTAACATGGTTGACGTACAATGAGTACTGGATAGTCTTCATTTGTCTTAATGAGTGGTGTTGCAGCTTTGTGTGAGAAGAATATTTAAAGGAATGTTGGATGGTCATAATTATATAATATTCCATGTTGGTGAACCAGATATGTTATGATCCTACCAGTTACTAATCATATCATGGTAGGATTTCTCCCTAGAAGAAGGTAGATATAATGTTATATGAATTTAATGGTGTGTTGGGCACCTTAGATATGTTGATTTTGTTCCATTTTTCAATTAAGCCAAAGTATTGGGCACCTTAATCCACATGATATCGACTAGTTCATATAAGTATCCTAGATTGTTTTTAGTACCTTACTGAAGAGAGAAGACCCTAGTAGTGTTTAGTATGGATATTTTGTTGAAAGTATGATATGTAATGTGGATTTCTAAGTAGGTCTGAAACTTGAGGGTTTCTTTGTCTTGTGGGAGAATGTTGCAAGGAATGGGAAGTAGTTTACAAGAAATTTTGTAGATGATTTTTCCATGATATTTTTTACTTTAGATGTTATGGAGATCTTATATGAAGATCATACTTGTTGGATTTGTATTAGATAAATAAGATCATAGTGTCACTAGATATAATTCTTACTTATGAAACCTTTTCAAAGATTTAGGTATTATATATATAAAACTTGAGTGGACCTAATGGTTAAGAACATGTTCTTCTTCATTGGATATCACATGTTCAAATCGAGAAGGGGGGGGGTTAGGGTATGTAGACCTCCATAGAATTTAACAATCAAATCATTGCATGTAGGGGGTCCCTTGTCCCACAAACAAGGGGGTCTCATACACCAATTTGGTGTCTCTCTTGGTCAAGACCTTAAAAATATATTATTATTATTATTATTATTATTATTATTATTATTATTATTTTCAGAAATGGTTATGATTTATATTTCAAAAATGGGTTAAGCCAGGGAAAAAACAGCCTTGAAGTACAAAAATACAGAATAGCCATAGGCTAGAACTTGGAATCCCATCTATAATATTACATTTGTTCCAACTACTCTTAATCCTTCTCAAAAAAACATCAAAACTACTATAGTTATTCCAAGGATCTATTTCTACATATGAAAATAACAAAAAGGAAGATTACCATTGCATAGAGTTAACTTAGTTTAGTTTTACATATGTATCCACCTCTTCAGAAGTAATTTTGAAGTTGTCATGCGTAGGTTGAGGCTGAGGTGGTTGGAGAAATTCACAGAACATGATCAATCCCACAGATGGTAGGGGCCTTTGTTGAGCTAGTGCTTTAGTGGATTTTCTCTAAATATGGTGTTGAATGGACCGAATTTGGGATGAATGTCGAAATGCTCAAAGAACCACCACTAACTCTTCATTCTTCCTAGCTTCTTGTTCTTACAACTCGTGAGCTAATTGGGAATTTGGATTTTGCAAAGTATCTATCTCAGTTTGTTGTGATTGCAGTTGTTCATGAAAACTCTCCATATTTCTTTCAAAGCAATTGCAAGGGACATTGCTCCACCTACACATAAGTGGAACAATATTGAAAAAGAGTGGTCACTTCTAGGACCAGGAATACCAATACAGACCTGTGAATTTGATGTTGATTCTAGAATACCAATGCTTCTATAAATCATTTATCTCCTAACCACTTCCCAAAGAGAATTCCTTAAATGAAATTGACATCAAGTATCAATAGAGAAAGTATGATTCCATATTTTGAAATGACGAGGAGAAGGGAAGTTTCAATGTGAGGAGCAGCACCTGCGTTGCAATTCTCGTTTAATCGGTGATGCTTACATGGTCGAGGGGGATGATTTCTTGTAAATGAATATGGATGAAGATAAATTCCCACATGGAATCATCATAATGCATGGTGTTGGTTTAAAATTCATCAAAGTGATAGGAAATTGCATGGGTGATTTGAAGGAGAAGTCTCGTGTCTCTAGTATGGGAGGCTCATTAAGTGCGTCATGATATTGGATGATGTGATCAATTCCTATGCAGATGGGAGGTATGTATTGATTAAGGTTGGTTGTCATTGATGTCAACCCTTGAAGAAAGCCCCACAACACAAAGGTTTGGGTAATGGACCCAATATTGTTTGATGTAAAGATGACTCATTATTGTAGTGTCATGGTTGATAAGAAGTAAATATGGATGAACTCCAAAGTGGTCCCCTTATGGTGAAATCCCTCACGGGAAGACGCTTTGTGGAGTAAGAGAACCCATGCTTAGTTGTGGAATAATGAGATTAAGGACAATGAATTTTTCAGGTAACCTATCCTAGATGGATAGTTCTTGTCATTCCATTTCCACTGGTATGTGGGACGCCACATAACTCCTCACGGTTAGAGAGTTATGGACATGAGAAGTTGGAGACCCCAGGTTTGGGTAATGGACCCAAGTTTGTTTGATGGATAACTGTATGAGTTATGATATATTTTTAGATAATACTATTCTCTATGGATAGTACATGCCATTCCATTTCTGGTGGTATGTGGAACGTCACATAACGCCTCATGGTTTGAGAGTTATGGCATTACGAAGTTGGAGGACCCTCATATGTCATCTAGAAGCCCCAAAAGGTCAAAGTAGTCAAAGTGGTTTAAGAGATTTTAAAAGGTAAATAATAAAGTGAATTAATGAGTGTATTACAATTCAAAATGAATAAAAAATAAATTATTTCAATAATAAATTTAATGGATAAATTAGAAGTGGGTTAACCCTAAAATAAGGAAAGTGGGGCCAAGTGACCTAGAAGATGTTTTTAAGGAAGCTACCTAGAGAGTATAAATAAGAGGCAAGGCTCTCTCATTTTAATCACACTTGAGCATATTGAATATCTATAGGTGTCTAAGGTAACCAAGGATATATAAGCCTAAATTCTGAGGGAAGGTGAAGAAAAGAAGGCCGAAATGCAAGGAAGTGTAAATTCTTTTGATGGTGCTTTCTAAGGTATGTTATTTACAGGTCATCTCACCATTTTCGCTATAACCTTTTTTATATAATGATTCAGAACTTGGAATTGCTATTGCATTGAGAAAACATATCCAAGTATCTATGATAAACAATTTATCTTGTGGGTCATTGTATTTTTGTAGTTACACTCCGTGGAAAATAGGGTTTGTGGCTAGTCCCGAAACTAGTCAAAAACAGGTGTTTCGGGTAAAAACGTCATAACTTATTCATAACAGATCCAAATTTAGTGAAACAAAATGTGTTTTTTAGTGTATAGTCTATAGAATCATGTGTAAAATTTTTAGATCCATTCAACAAATATTATGTGTGGGGCATGCTCTACAGTGTGGCTCTCTAGAATAAGCCAGAATTCAGCAAGGTATGCCATTTTTGCTATAAATCATTTTCTGATAGGTTCCAAGTAGTGATACCTAGAAGAATTTCATAAAACACGCTGAAGAACATTGTATATTAGTTTCAGATATTTATACATTATAGGTACAAAGTTATGATTAATTCAAGTTAGGATTGTTGACTAATCCAAAACTAGGCATGTGAGACTAAAGAAAAGTTCGATGAAAATCCCAGTCTCTTGTTGTTGAAGTTAAGGAAGGTTTGTAGGAATGTGATCATATACACCAGGTCTATTACAGAGCTACAAATCATATTTGGATGATGAAATTGATGAGGGCTTTTGGTTGAGGTACATGTTGAGTACATGGTTGAGACAAGTAGTTGATGATTTTGCACATACATGAGGTGTATAGTTGATGATGTTGGTACATATTTATGAGTCATATTTTATGAGTAGTTGACACATGATTGGTACATACTTGGTACATGGTTGGATGCACTTGTTTATGGTACAAGTTGATTACAAGTTATTTGGTACAGGTTGGTGCATGGTTGATGCACTTGTTTATGGTACAGGTTGATTACAAGTTGATGTACAGGTTTATGCATGGTTGATGCATGGTTTAGATTTATTGGTATAGGTTTACAACAATATATCTCACAATGAAAGGTTGGCAATGGTTCCATAATTCTACTTCTACTTTAGGGTGGCAGGACGGGACAAGGACAGGTGCTTGTAGCCACCTTCTTGTTGTAGCTAGAGAACATAGCAGGTTGTAGCCTCCTTTTGGTTGTAGCCAGATAATTGGGGAGTTGGATTTTTCTAGGAGTTGGAGCTAGAAAACAAAGGAAGTTGGTGCTTTCAATGAATGTAATTCTTCAAGACATATAAGAAAATTCATTATGTGGTTTTCTCCCAATTTGGGTTTCCATGTAAAACATTGGTGTGTTGTGTATGTGTATGTTTGTTAATTTGTTCATTGCTTATTTACTCTGCATTTATTGGATGATAATTCTTCATTGATATAACACTTGGATTATATGGTTAAAAAGGATTAAATTGCTCTATTACTAATTCACCCCCCCTCTCAGTAATCCAACAATTGGTATTAGAGTAGGTTCCTTCAGAAATCAATTTAACCACTGAAAGGTAGATCATGGAGAGTACCAACTCATATAAAAATGGAATACCATAGTTTTATGAACATAAGTATGCTTTTTGGAGCATAAGGATGATGACATATATACAGGCATAGGGATTTCAAGTTGGGCAATCAATTTTAGATGGATACACAACACTAGCAGTTTCACCAACAAATGACAAAGAAGTAAAACTCGGTGAGAATAATTCTAAATCCACAAATGCACTTTTGAATGGTCTTAGTGATACGGTGTTCACCAAAGTTGCACACTATAAATACACTAAAGAGATTTGGGACAAGCTTCAAAATATTTATGAAGGAGATACAAAATTCAAAGAAGAAAAGCTTCAAACTTACAGAGGTCAGTTCGAACAACTAAAAATGAAGGAAGATGAAGATATCACATCCTACTTTTTACGAATCGATGAAACAGTGAATGCAATCATAGGATTGGGAGACTAAATTGAAGAATCTGTAATTGTTCAAAAGATACTAAGATCTCTTCCTATGAGATACAACCTTAAGATATCATCACTAGAAGAAAGAATGGATCTGGACTCAATAAGCATGGACGAACTGCATGGAATCTTCACAACATATGAAATGAGAACTAAGTAGAAAAATCTAGATGTAAAATAAGCAAGCTTCAAGGCATCCAAAAGATCAAATCAAAAGAAAAAGGAACAAGAATAATATATCAGCAGCAGTGATGCCTTAAAAGATGATGAAGAAGTGGCCAACTTTGTAAAAAGACTGAACAAGGGAACCAACGGTAGGTGTAGAGGTAAGATCCCTTTAATTTGTTTTAATTGTGATGGTATTGGTCATTTTTCTTACAAATGTCCTCATAAGAAAAAGAGAAATGACGAAGGTTACTCAAAAGGAAAACACACATATAAAGTCAAAAGAACTACAAAGAAAGTTTTCAAGAAAATCGTATACACCAAATAAGACATCTCATCATCAGATGAAGATGAAGTCAGTGACAATGAGACAGGAAGAGTTCTATTCATGGCAGTAAAAGACACTAACAAAGAAGACTCCGAAGAAGAATATGAAGAAGCCAAAGAAGAATGTGAAGAATTCGAAGAAGAAATTGAAGAGGCAGAAGTTGACTATCGAGAAGAATTAATGTGTGCCATTGAAGTTATCAGAAGAGAAAAGAAGAAAAACAAGAAACTAGAAGCAGAACTAGACAAGAAAAAGAACACTTGAGAATTAGAACAAATGATCACAAAATTTAAGGTTCAAATAGAAGAAGATAAAAGAATTGAAGAAGCACTCAAAGAACAACTAGAAGAAAAGGACAACATCATTGGAAACTTGGAAGTAAAGGTTGTCACACTAAGAAATGATATTCAAAAGAAAAATATGCATAATAGCTCAAAAGTTCTGGATGACATGATCGGCAGTAAAAAATCTCAACTTGACAAGTCTGGACTTGGATACAATTAGACAGAAAAGGGATCAAGCTCCAAAACAACAAAGAAAGAAACAAATCCAAAGAGCTATTCAGAAACAATCAAAGAGGATAGGAAGATATACAAGGAATATTAAAGGGACACTCCTCCACCAAGAAGATTCAGATTTCAGAATCAACAACAAACATATAGGCCTCAAGAAGAAGAAGGATTCATAAGAGCACCTCATTTCAGAAGATCTTCAACTCCTAGGTATCAAACTATATTTTTTAGTTTATGTTATGCATGTAATAATTTTGGACATAAAGTTGTGAATTGTAGAGCTAACAACAGGAACAGTAACAACTTTGAGAGTTATACACAAAGGGATTATTCAAGGAGACCTAGTGACACACAAAGAAGAAGTTACAACAGGTTTGAATCTTTGAGAAATGAAGTGGAATGTTACAAATGTAACAATTTTGGACACATGGCCAAGGATTGCAGAATGGCAGTCCCTCCTAAAGAACCTCAACAAAATAACAACAATCACATACAAGAACCTCAGAAAATGACATGGATAAGAAAGCAAGATCAGTATAACAATGAAGAATGCACATTCGCTCTACAAGCTAAGAAGAAGAAACATGGTTGGTATGTTGACAATGGATGTTCAAAACACATGACATGTGATAAAGACAAATTTCTTACATTACGAAAAGAAAAAAATGGATCAGTCTCCTTCGGAAATGATAATTCATCCAAAAGCATTGGAGAAGGCACAGTCTAAATTGGGAACAAGAATGAAAAGGCACAAAATGTTCTATTGGTAGAAGATATGAAATATAATCTTCTAAGTGTGATTCAAATTTGTGATCAAGGTCATAAACTTACTTTCGATTCACAAAAGTGTGAGATAAGAAAAGAAGGTTCAGGGAAATTGGTCGGTACAACTGCAAGAACTTCAAAGAACATATATGTGTTAAGTGAAATTGGAAATGAAAAGTGTTGTCTAGGAAATGAAGATGAAAGTTGTCTATGGCATAGAAGAATGGGTCACATGCATTTTGATAACCTTGTCGAAGTCAACAAAAGAGAATTAGTAAGATAAATGCCCCAGATCACAAAACCAACCAACACTTTATGGAAGCATTGTCAACAAGGAAAGAAAACAAAGACCAGGTTTAAATCAAAGGAATATTCAACAACAAGACCACTGGAAATTGTGCACACTGATCTAGCTGGACCAACTACAACAAAGGGCTTAAAATGTGAAAAATACTTTATGTTATTAGTTGATGATTATAAAAGAATGACTGTAGTTTTCTTTCTTAAGAACAAGTCAGAAGCTTTTGAAAACTTCAAGATCTACAAGGAAATGGTTAAAAACGAGATGGATTCAAGAATCAAATGTTTGAGATCTGATAATGGAGGAGAGTTCAATTCAAAGTAATTTATGGACTACTGTAGCATTCATGGAATAAAAAGGCAATTCTTCGTTGCTAGGACACCTCAACAGAATGGAGTTGTTGAAAGAAAGAATAGGACAGTACAAGAAATGGCTCAAACAATGCTAATGGATTCCAAATTGACAGATATATTTTGGACACAGGCAGTGCATACATCAGTTCACATTTAAAACAAAGTAATGCTCAGAATCAACACTGATAAAACTCCCTACGAGCTATGGAAAGGAATACCAGCAAATGTGAAGCACTTCAAAGTTTTTGGAAGCAAATGCTACATCAAAAGAGAAGATTGCATAATGGGAAAGTTTGACTCTCGTGTGGACAAAGGAATACTTGTTGGTTACTCAAGTACAAGGAAATCATACAAGTGTTACAATATAAGATTGAACAAAGTTTTGGAAAGCATCAATGTAACAATTGATGAAATAGGAAGACCATAATCAAAGGAAGAAGAAAACAAATCAATGGAACAACTTTTCAAAGAAGATGAAAAAGAAGTAGAAGAGGAAGATGAATGAAGAGAATCCGACAGAAGCAGAAGAGAAATTTCAAAAAGTATCTCCAAAGACACCTAGCAAACGAGTACAGAAGAATCATCCTTCAGATCAAATTATTGGAAACAAAGATGCAGGATTTAAGACTAGAAGAAAAATCCGTTCACCAGAACAAACACACCTAGCACTCTTATCTACGATTGAACCAAACTGTTTTGAAGAAGCCAACAAGGATGAATTTTGGAATAAGGCCATGGATGAAGAATTGGATCAAATAGAGAAAAATTACACTTGGGAATTAGTTCCAGGACCAAAGAATAAGAATGTGATTGACACAAAATGGGTTTTCAGGAATAAATTGAATGAAGATGGACAAGTTACAAGGAACAAAGATAGATTGGTATGCAAATGATATGCACAGATTGAAGGAATCGACTTTGTAATATCCCTCGGTCAAACGCAATTGTAATGTAATATAAATGTACTTAATTTGGTGAGCTGTTTCGACCTCATTTGGTAATGCACGTCATGTGGCATAGTGTGCACATGAACTGCACTGTAAAATGATGTAATATGTACATTCTAGGATACCGTGCACAATAACTAAGGTGTACGCAGTATGGAGGACAACGAGCCTCGTGTATATGATATGTGTTATAGGTTGGTGAGCCAGTTATTATAAGCTGGGATGCTTATGTTTTGGTATTAGGCCGGAATGCCTAGATGTCAAAGGCCAATGCACCTACTTTGTACATGACTTGTGATTAATATAAAATACATCGTTGCGCACAGACCGACCATGATAAAAGAGATGGGGGACTGAACTTCAACAGTTAGGGAAAGGGAGGGCCAAAATTCAAGGGAATATTATATTAATATTTCCTAAAACATAAAGTATGAATAATTATTTTATCCTAAGTCCTAAAGTTGGAGACAAGTGGACCAAAGTAACTTATGATATGACAAGTGTCAAGTTGGGGACATGAATTCATATCGTGGGGAACTTAGCTCATTTGGTGACTTTTCACAGATACCTTACTAGCAGCTTGACCATAATTCTCAGGACGACTTTTCACGAAGAGTTCACAATGATTCCTTCCACACTTAGTTATCCATTCAATAGTTCCATGACCATTTTCACTCACGCATTCTGCTATCCTTGAGACAGTCATTTCACCATTCCAGAGCCTATTCCCATAGCCCTTTTTGGTTGGTGTACATGGTTAGCTTGGAGCAGGATTGAAGAAGTGGGTTGTCATGCCCGTGAGCAATTCTCTGAGTGAGAGAATTGTTGGGGATTGATTCCTAAAGGTGCTAGATTGCATCTACAACACTCTGAGACTTCCGGTCCAGCCTGTTGTTGAAGCCCTAGAAGGGTAGTGGGGCACCTGAGGTACTGTTGAGCAGAGAAGGGGCACACTTCCTTGGGTGGGATAGGCATGTGGGGAATGAGAGGCTGTAGGTTGTTAGTTGGGTGAGTACCTGAGATAGATTCTTTCCTGTTGTCCATGAGCCTTAGCCTAGATAGGAACCCTTTACCCTGGGTGGAGTTCAGTCCCATCTCGGGGGTGACTCACTGTTGAGAGTGATGAACAGTGTAGTCTATGGATGGGAGGTTCGTGGATGGTATGTAAGCAGTCGATGACAATATTTCCAAGATAAGTACCAGTTGTATGATAAAAATGATATTCTTCTTTGTTATTTACATGCCTATGTTACTATTTATAATATATGTGATTATAATTGCCTGTATGTTTATGGGTAATTCCCTGTAAATGTTGCATATCTATAGTTACTGTTATTTCAGTATAAAAGTCATATGTTACAGAAAGTAATTGTTTGTTTATGTTTATCTGTAAAGATTCCATGAGAGTGCTATATGTATATGTTTTAGTTGCATGCAATTTAAAGAGTAAATATAAGTGGCATAGCTCAATTGAATACTGGGTATGTTACTGTATGTTCCACAGTATGGGAATGAAAGCATTCCCTAGAGTAGCATGGTCTGTCTTGTTAAGGCTGGGAATGTTACCGATTAGTGTCAGAGCATGAGTGGTTTCTCTACAGTGGTGTACCCCAGCCTGCGGGTGGCTGGGGGAATGTTACAAATTGGTATCAAAGCTTCAGTTCAAACACTGAGCTTGGATGGGCCAGAGGGGATCAATTGAAGTGAGTATTCACATAAGAAGTAACTTCGAGGTGACCAAAATTGGAGTCACGAAGTGTCCATGGAAAAGGTTGGCGTGTTGGTGTGTGTGGTAAATTTTGGCACTGCACGGGAAAACGTTGGCATGCCAGTATGTGTGGTAAATTGTGGCATCACACGGAAGATTATTATGTGCAAATGCACACACGCTGAATTTATCCTTGCACGGTGAGCACACACATAGTAATGTGCACATGGGGTGTGCAAGTACTGCTTAATGCAGAGGATTTTTGTTGGTACGTGCATAAGTATGAGTATAAGTTGTTTCGCGATGGTGTATTCAGTAGTGTGCACAGATAATTGAGTGCGATGGAATATGTTGAACTTGACATGGTGCATGCATACGACGAAATGCATGGGGAATATCGGTACGTGGTACCAAAACTGTGCGCAGTAGATATTGGTGCACAACGCGAGAGTAGTACACGTGAGTTGTCGGTGCGACGAAGAAGAAATGCATAGTAGATATAGGTGCGCGGAAAAGCATTTTACCTTGTAATATTGATATGCATGATAAATATAAATGAACAGGTCAAATTTTAGTGCACGCGAAGTCGCTTGGAAGGTGATGAGTCTGATTTTAAATTGCATAATAATAAAAGAAAAAGAAACACACAACCGCATCGAAGCATTAATTAAAAAAGAATTTTGAGTTTTAATTTCCTCCGATTTAGGCAGATGAAAATAAAAATATAAGATTACAAGAAAAACTTATTATAAAAGAAAACAAGATTCATAACATCACCAGATAGAAATTGTAATAAAACAGTCTAAAAAAAAAATCGTTTATGTAGTTATATAATCGTGTTAATCACAAAACTACAAAAGGGTAACGGCAACAGTTAGCCTGTTGCAAAAAAGGGTCATTTAAAGAACATGCCTATCATCTCTGGTACTCTTTATCTCCACTACTGGCTATTCAAATTTTTTTGAGACATGATTATCTTAGTTGAAGACTTACTTCAGCTTAGCGATCTTCGCCTTTAAGAAAGAATCTAATCAGACCAGTTGATTCTCTCTGACACTTTCTACCGCTTCAGTCGTAGATTCCTCCTTCTTTTGTCACTTACTCCTTTTCTTCTTAGCAGCTGACCTGTTGATGACTAAATCTTTCATAGTGGGATTCAGCCTGACTTCCAACTGTGAGTCTATAGTCGGCTCTATGTGGAACTTAGTTGCTAGAATGCACACAAGGACCCTTTCCTCCTTATTCGCAGGAAAGTCTAGCATGTTGCTTTAATAACCAGTCTCATTCGATTTAGCCTTGTCCATGTGTCTTAGGTTGTGGATATCGAAAGGTGTTTTTTATAGAGAGCAGAAAGTCGAGCAATTTGGAGATTACTTCGGTTATGGATACACAGATACTTTTATACTTGGGGAGTGGTAATTATAGAATTCCATTTATGAAGTGCAGACGGATTACGTACAAGATCGTTGGGTTGTCATGATCGGCCAATCCATTTCAAATGATTAGATTTTGAGTTCATTACATGGTGACGTTTAGTTGACATCACATGGTTGTGAAGTACCAAACGAGCGAAGCAAGGTGATCTGACTGCATTGTTGCCCACTCCACGAGTGGTGGATTTGACATGTTGAGACACGTGATACCGCGTCTTGGCAAAAGTGGTTTCGGAAAACCACCTTCTTGCACAAGTGTATCTCTAAAAGCACTGTGCATCTATGTTTCCGAGACTTGGGTCTTATCTAGAATTGTCATGGTGATAACACCAGGAGATCAGGAGAGATAATTCTGATGTGTATATTGAACCAAAATGGTGCATATTCTCATGAATTGTTGAATTGTTAGCCTGATAAGTTTCGATGGCTGCATGTTTTGCATAATTAACAACAACTTGATCAGATCAAACCAGTGCAGAGTCCATAGGAATGGAAGAGGTATAGGGGAATTACAGTCAACAAGATGAGAGCATAGGGGTGGATGTCCAGTGGGGAAAGGAAGGAACGAACTCCAATGGACATGGAGAAGAAAGGAATGAAGATATGAATATGGCTGAGACCATTAATAATTTGTTCCAGGCGAAATATATGTCGTGATAATAACGTTGTAGTACTTTCCCAACCATTTAATTGTCAACCCGAGGTACGTAGATTGACAAAGCACACGCACTGTATATGCAGGACTGAAGTAGAACTAATCTAATCTAATCTATGTTGCTGAAATCAAACTGATCTAAGAAAGCATTGAAACACTAACTAGGAAAGCATGAAATTGCCTAAGGGAAATACAACATGTGAAGAGTTAGCAACAATGAGCTCATACAACATATCAATCTCAAATCATATTGCAATAGTCAAATGACAAAACATGAGAGAATAACAAAGCTAAGAATTCCCTTCTCCTGATTACAATCACATCCTCATTGAATTCTAACTCTAATTCAATCCTAATTTTCTAATTGTCTAATTGAATCCTCATGAAGAGAGAGCACTCTCTTATATACATGAAGAAGATA
>ML786893.1:591528-604115 GCA_009831015.1 Picea engelmannii | reverse complement strand
AATGAATAAAGTGGAAAATAATAATGTGAAACCCAAATGTATTTATGAAAATGATATGACGAAGGTTTAATTGGGCGATGAAATGTAAGGAATAGTGAAGGGAAAGGTGGATGAAAATACGACATTTCTGAGTCCCAACAATTTGCAGAAGGATTTCCAAAGACATAAAGCTGATAACAAAAGGCTTATGAAAGCCAAAGAGTAGTAGGATGACTTCAACATGAAGTTATTGGAGGGTTTGAACATAATAGAAGAGAAATTGGTTAAGGAGAGTGGCTCAAGTAAATCCGGAAGTCACAAACCTTCAGAGGAGAAAAGAAAAGTAAAAAGTGCTAGTAGACATCATCATATTTCCCAAAGGCATTCCCATAAGAGAACAGGAAACAACTCAAGCCTATCCCCTGTCAGAAGGTATAAGAGATCTGGGGTGGATGATCTGAGGGGAGAAATGAACAAAATCAAAACTCCTACATTTGATGGTGAGCACAAGAAGGATGAAGATGCAGAAACATGGTTGCTAGGCATGAGGAAGAATTTTCAATTTCATAATTATTCTTCTCATGCTGAAGATAGAATCGCTACCTATCAACTCAAAGGAAAGGCCTCCATGTGGTGGGATCAACTTGTGCAGGTGAAGCACATTGTAGAGAAAGGTGTTACTTGGACGGAATTCAAGAAGTATTTTGAGAAGAAGTACTTTACTAAGAGATACTATAAAAATAAAATGAAAGAGTTCTTTGAAATCAATCTTGGAAGTATGACCATAGATGAATATGAGAGAAGGTTTATGGAACTGCCAAAGTATGTCTCTTTCATCAAGGATGAGACAGTCAAAATTCAAAGTTATTTAAGTGGATTTCCATCGTTCATCAGTGAAAAAATACAGTATGATGATCCCAAGACATTAGAAGAGACCATAAGGAGAGCTAAATGCCTATATGATCAGCAGAAAGAAATACCATATTTCCAAAAGGCTTGGGAGGACAATAAGAAATTCAAGATGGATCAGAGGAAGAAGGGAGCTAAGCCACCATTCTTTAGAAATAATCCACAAGGAAATCAAACGCTTAAAGAACCCAGAACGATAGACATAGGGAGTCAAGGGCCAAGGCAGCCACCTATGCAATGTTGGGGTTGTAAAGGGGGCCATAGGTTCAGAGATTGTCCTCAAAGAGGTGAAAAAGGTACGGAAGTTCACAATGTATAGCGAGCTGAAACAGTGGAGGACATGGGCAAATATGTGCCAAGGATTTATGCATCTCTGGACAACAAGAAAGCAGAGTATCAGTCCCAAATGATTGAAGTGGAAGGTATGATCAACAACCAAACCCTTGCTATTTTGATTGATTTAGGAGCTAGTCATAGTTATATAGACCCTAAGATGGTGAAAAGTTTGCAATTGCCAAGAAGTAAGCATTAGAAATCCTGGTTGGTGCAACTGGCTACAGGAGCCAGAAGAAAGGTTAATGAAATGGTTAAGTCATGCCTCATAAACATGAATGGACTGAACACAAAGGAAACTTTAAACATCTTGCCTTTAGGTTCATATGTCTGTCTAATTGGGATGGATTGGTTGGACCAACATCACACTCTATTAGACTGTCACAACAAAGAATTTACTTGCCTGGATGAGGAAGGGAAACCAAGGAAGGTACAGGGAATCCCCAGGGCAGTAACCATTAGATAAATTATAGCATTGCATCCGAAGAAGTGTTACAGAAAAGGATGCCAAATAATTGCAGCTCATTTGGCAGAGACACCTAGAGATAAGGTGCCAAATTTGGAGGATTATGCAGTCCTGGAAGATTTTGAAGATTCGTTCAAGGAGGTACCCGGACTACCCCCAAGGAGAGACATTGATTTCTCTATAAATTTGATGCCTGGAGCAGCGCCAGTATCAAATACTCCTTACAGAATGAGTACACCAGAATTAAAGGAGTTGCAAATGCAGCTTGAAGAACATTTGAAGAAGGGGTATATATTCCCAAGTGTGTCACCTTAGGGTGCCCCAGTCCTATTTGTGAGAAAGAAAGATGGAACACTAAGGTTGTGCATTGACTTTAGACAGTTGAATAAAGTGACTGTTAAGAACAAGTATCCTCTACCGAGGATTGATGACCTCTTTGATCAATTAAAGGATGAAAATATATTTTCAAAGATAGATCTCAGATCAGAATACCATCAAGTAAGAATTAAAGAAGAAAATATTAGCAAGACTTCCTTCACGACAAGGTATGGTCATTATGAGTTCACAGTGGTACCATTTGGGTTGTCCAATGCACCAGCTGTTTTCATGTGCTTAATGAATTGTGTTTTCCGAGAGTATTTAGATAAGTTTTTCATCGTATTTTTGGATGACATTCTTATATATTCCAAGTCATGGGAAGGGCATGAACATCATTTGAGGATGGTGTTGCAAGTATTAAGGGAGCGTCAGTTATATTCCAAATTGAGCAAGTGCTCATTTTATCAGAAACAAATTCATTATTTGGGGCATATCATTTCAAAGGATGGGATAGCAGTGGATCCTAAGAAGATAGAGGCCATTAGAGAATGGTTAGCACCAAAGAATGTGACAGAGGTGAGATCAGTCATGGGTCTTGCAGGCTACTATAGAATATTTATTGAAGGATTTTCAAATATTGCATACCCAAACACTTCTTTGTAAAGAAAGGGAGTGAAGTTTCAGTGGACACTGGATTGTGAGAAGAGTTTCCAACACTTGAAACAATTATTGACAAGTGCTCCAATATTAAGGATCGCAGACCCAGAAGAAAACTTCATTGTATGCACCGATGCATGTAATGAAGGACTTGGTGGATTCCTCAGTCAAAACGGATTTGTCATATGTTATGAATCAAGGAATTTGAAGGACCATGAAAGAAACTATGCCACTCATGATTTGGAGTTGGCAGCCATAGTGCATGCCTTGAGGAAATGGAGACACTACCTCATGGGAAAGAGGTTTGAGATAAGAACAGACCAAAATGGTCTGAAATATTTATTTGATCGGCCAAATCTAAATGCTATACAAAGCAGATGGTTAGAATTTCTAAGCGAGTATGACTTTGATATAAATCATATCAAAGGGAAAGAGAATAAAGTGGCTAATGCACTTAGCAGGAAGGTGCATGAATTACATGCTACATCTATTATCATGTACCAAACTGATATTAAAAGAAAAATTATGGAGGCTACAAATGCATATCTATAGTACAGAGAATTGGTAGCAATGCTACAATAGGGCAAGATGCTTCAGAAGGTGGATAATTATAAGTTGGGAATAGATGGAATACTATTGTGCAAGAACTGGATTTTTGTTCCAAATGTCTAGAACTTGAAACGTATGATTTTCCATGAAACGCATAATGTTCTTTATGCAGGGCACCCTGGATATCAGAAAACCATGGCAGCGATCAAGAGACATTACTTTTGGCCAGGTATGAAGAAAGAGATCGCCAAGTACATCGCTAGATGTATGGAATGTTAGAAAGTGAAAGCTGAGAATAGGCACCTAGCGAGGTTGTTGCAACCTTTAACCATTCCTGAGTGGAAGTGGGAAATGGTGACAATGGATTTTATTACGGGATTTCCTAGAACAGGCAAGTTGCATGATTTGATCATGGTAGTGGTGTACAAGCTCATGAAATATTCTCATTTTATTCCACTAAAAACTATGCACAAGGCAGCAGAGGTTGCTGATATTTTCATGAAGGAAGTGGCACGATTACACGGGATTCCTAAAACAATTGTGTCCGACAGAGACCCGAAATTCACCTCGAATTTCTGGAAATGATTGTTCAAAGGATTCAGAATGAATTTGAACTTTAGTACAGCTTATCATCCTGAGTCGGATGGGTAGATAGAAAGGGTGAATAGGGTGATCGAAGATATATTGAGAATGTATGTGATGGAAAAACCATCAAAATGGGAAGACTACCTACACTTAGTAGAATTCATGTACAACAATGCGTATCAGGCATCATTGAAGATGAGCCCATTTGAAGCACTTTATGGAAGAAAGTGCAATACTCCAGTAAGTTGGGATAATCTAGCTGATAGGACAGTAGTTGGGCCAGAGTTTCTCATGGAAATGGAGGACCAGATGACAAAAATTAAGCAGAATTTAAAAGTTGCCCAAGATAGATAGAAAAGTTATGCCGATAAGAACATAACCCATAGAGAATTCAAAGTGGGTGATCATGTTTTCCTGAAAGTGAAAGATAACAGGAGTTCCCTAAAATTGGTAAGCTGCGCCAAGTTGGCAGCCAGATTTTGTGGGCCTTTTGATATCCTAGAGAGGATTGGTCCAGTTGCTTATATGATTGCATTGCTTGCATATATGTCTGTTCATAATGTCTTCCATGTATCATTGCCAAATAAATATATACCTGATTCTAATCATGTTATTGACTGGAATGTGATTCAGGTGGAGCAAGAAGGTGCTTTTGAAGTGCATCCGGTGCACATTTTGGACCGAAAAGTCAAACAGCCTCAGAATCGAATCATAGGTCTTGTAAAGGTTCAATGGACTTGGTACGGTCCTGAGGATGCTACTTGGGAGCATGAATATGCAATGCAAACAGAATACCCGCATCTTTTTGAAGAATTTTTAAAATTATGTTATATATATGGGTGTATGATGCACTAAGGACAATGCATAAATAAGGGGGAGGGGATTGCAATATCCCTCGGTCGAACCCAATTGTAATCTAATATAAATGTACTTAAGCTGGTGAGTTGTTTTGACATCATTTGTTAATGCACGTCATATGGCATAGTGTGCACATGAACTGCACAGTAAAATGATGTAATATGTACATTCCAGGATACCGCGCGTAGTAACTAAGGTGCGCACAGTATGGAGGACAACGAGCCTCATGTATATGATATGTGTTATAGGCTGGTGAGCCAGTTATTATAAGCTGAGATGCTTATGTTTTGGTATTAGGCCGGAATGCCTAGATGTCAGAGGCCAATGCGCCTACTTTGTACATGACTCATGATTAATATAAAATACATCACTGTGCATAGATCAACCACGATAAAAGATATGGGGGAATGAACTTCACCAGTTAGGGAAAGGGAGGGCCAAAAGTCAAGGGAATATTATATTAATATTTCCTAAAACATAAAGTATGAATAATTATTTTATCCTAAGTCCTAAAGTTGGAGACAAGTGGACCAAAGTAACTTATGATATGACAAGTTTCAAGTTGGGGACATGAATTCATATCATGGGGAACTTAGCTCATTTGGTGACTTTTCATGGATACCTTACTAGCAGCTTGACCATAATTCTCACGACGACTTTTCACGAAGAGTTCACAATGATTCCTTCCACACTCAGTTATCCAGTCAATAGTTCCATGACCATTTTCACTCACGCATTCCGTTATCCTTGAGACAGCCATTTCACCATTCCAGAGCCTATTCCCATAGCCCTTTTTGGTTGGTGTACCTGGTTAGCTTGGAGCGAGATTGAAGAAGTGGGTTGTTAGGCCCATGAGAAACTCTCTGAGTGAGAGAATTGCTGGGGATTGATTCCTGAAGGTGCTAGACTGTTGCTACAACGCTTTGAGACTTCCGGTCTGGCCTGTTGCTGAAGCCCTAGAAGGGAAGTGGGGCACCTGAGGGACTGTTGAGCAGATAAGGGGCACACTTCCTTGGGTGGGATAGGCATGTGGGGAATGAGAGGTTGTAGGCTGTTAGTTGAGTGAGCACCTGAGACAGAGACTTTCCTATTGTCCATGAGCCTTAGCCTAGATAGGAACACTTTACCCTAGGTGGAGTTCATTCCTAGCTCGGGGGTGACTCACTGTTGAGAGTGATGAATAGTGTAGTTTATGGCTAGGAGGTTCATGGATGGTCTGTACGTAGTTGGTGACAATATTTACAAGATAATTACTAGTTGTATGATAAAAATGATATGCTTCTTTGTTATTTACATGCCTATGTTACAATTTATAATATATGTGATTATAATTGCCTGTATGTTTATGGGTAATTCCCTGTAAATGCTGCATATCCGTAGTTATTGTCATTTCAGTATAAAAGTCATATGTTATAGAATGTAATTGTTTATTTATGTTTATATGTAAAGCTTCTGCGAGAGTGTTGTATGTATCTGTTTTAGTTGCATGCAGTTTAAAGAGTAAATTTAAGTGGCATAGCTCAGTTGACTACTGGGTATGTTATTGTATGTTCTACAGTATGGTAACAAAAGCATTCCCTAGAGTAGCATGGTCAGGCCTGTTAAGGCTGGGAATGTTACCGAATGGTGTCAAAGCATGAGTGGTTTCTCTAGAGTGGCATACCCCGGCCTGCAGATGGTCGGGGGAACGTTACATACTTTGAAGAGACATTTGCCCCAATTGCCAGAATGGAAGCAATCCATTTACTTTTAGCTTATGCATGTGTTAGCGATATTTATTGTCTTAGGATTAGGTGTACCTAGGTCTGCAGTATGCACGAGAAGCACCTGAGTATATCATGAGAGAATCCCATTTTGTAGCAGCGAGTAAAGCAAGCGAGCGGGCAAAGTTTTGTCTTCAGCAGTCGGGAACCATCCTTAAAGAAAATCAATGATCCGAATCTTGCACAGGAGATCAACGAAGTCCCATCAGCCATTAGATCTCGAGAATTTGCGCCGGGGTTAAGCCCTAGTGTGCGGAGGAGAGTCGGGGTTCAGTTCATCGGGGAATCGGAGTTTTCAAAGACAAGAAATTCTTGCATATAGGAATCGCGATCCGCGATTTCTCGACGGAGTGAAGGACTGCAAGAGCCAGTGGAATACAAGTGGCAGAATTACGTGGCGGGGAGTGGACCATTGACAGGTCAACAACCATGAGCCATCGGGTTTCAGGGAATCGCGAGTCCGGAGGATGCGTGCTCGTTGACATCGCAAACCGCGAAACCCCGATGAAGAATACGGTCGAGAGCATGTGGTAGCGGTCGTATGGACCATGGTCTAACTAGGAGGGCTCATCGGGAAATTGGAAGCTGAAGGCCCGATAGGAGGATAAGGCCACGGACATGGAGGCGTGGTCATATGCATCAGGAGTTGAGCTTAGGAGGGCTCACGCGTGAAAGGAGCTCATCGCAAATCGGGGATTGGGTAGGTAAGGAGTTCTAGACAGTAAGAACTGTGAAACCCCAAACCCCGATATAGAGCCGAGGATAGCCACAGTCAGGTGCTGAAGGTTGTAAGGGGATTGGAAAGGACCTGTGGATCGGGTTGTTGCAGCAGTGATTCCCGAGGGAATCCAAGGAGTCCCTTCGGCTCAGAAGAGGGGTTTTAAAACGATCCTGAAATCAGGAAGGCACGGTGAGGTCTCAGGTACCGATTTAATGCGGGCTAAATCCTAGTACTGGTTGGAGATTAATGGAGAAAAGAAAAGATGGCTCAAAACTCACATCACTCATTTATTGCAGAGTATGGAGATCTCGACTGAAAGTCTACCTGGGAGGGTCCCCTGTACCGGTTCTCTCCAGGAAGGCCATGCTGATTCTTCAACTCGCCAGAGGAACCTGCACATGCCAAGTCAACATTCAAAGGGCTCAGCTATCCCCTGGCGTGAGCCATGTTGAATTAAAGAGGCGTATGATAGGGGAACAAAGGACAGATATGATTGAGGGGACACCATCCATTAAAAGTTCTGAGACGCCTCTACCAGGCGAAAGGAAGGAAGGAGTATATGTAGGCGTTTTTGCCATTTTGTAATGGTCGATGGTTGAGCAGAGCTCCCTACTGTAATGTTTTAACTGTTATTCTAGCTTTCAGCTTATGCACCTGTATATGAGATTTCTTGTTTTATGACAGACAATTCTCCTTATTCCATCTAATTTTGTCTCATGCTAGAAAGTTCGTGATTGACTGAGTCACGCGAGTTTTTGTAGTTATGTTATGATGAAATATTTATTGTCACATAGTTGTATTTTCTGGTTTTTGCGTTTATGTGTAATATGATATTGCATTTAGACATCTTCTTCCTCAACCTGTTAGGAACCCGTTGTTAATAACAACCTCTGCTTTTCTCTTATACAAGTCTTCCATCTGCTCACCCTTTACTACAACTCATTGTCTGAAGTTTATGGAAGACCTCACTTGCCTATGCATACCTAGCCTAGTTTTAGAATTGGAATGTTATCATTTTGAGTTGGCTTCCATTCAGCCACCCCATCTATAAACAAAATGTGACATAAAACTGATGGGCATCGGGCTCTGCTCCTGATAGCAATCCAGGAGTGACTTCCGTCGTCAACATTTCTGGCGTCGTTGCCGAGGACAAAATTGAAGATTTTCCCTTGGTAGAACGACATTGAGCCTCTGAGTCCGAAGGTGCATCGAATTATCGGAGCCTTTCAAGATTGCTAATATGCACCTGGCGACTCCATTGTGACGACTCCATTGTGGTGGACTTGCTTTGTTAATTGTGGCTTTCAGAGGTAGGCATACACGGTCTCATCCACAGTTGCCTCTAGCTACACCTGAAATAGACCTAGAGGCGGTTCTCAGAAGGGGAAAGGCCTCTAAAGAAGAAGCGTCCATCACTGAACCAGGTAATCCACCACATCCTTCTGTGGGAGCTCCTTTTTCTCTTCCTCAGTTTCTCGACAGGCCTGTTTCTGCAGTTTCTCGTTTCCTAAATTTTGGGAGTGTTCCTGTTGAGTTTTCCTCTCTTGGTCTGGGACCGGAGGGTCAAGACCTTGTCACTCCCCTCTCCCCTGAAGCTATACCCTGGTGTAGACCCAGGACCGCAGAATATTTCCCCATGCCTAGCTTAACCACTCCTGTACAAAGAGGAGCACCTGCTGACTTGAGCTCGGTAGCCCGTTCATTGGATCACCTCTTGTTTCCCACTCCACTCCGAGATTTATTCTCGATATCCCCTTCACGAACTCCTTCTCCTCCAAGATCTCCTTCACCTAATATTCCCATGGCTGGTGCTAATCCCCCTCTGAATAGGATGGACGCCATAATTGCTACTAGGTATGCTCCCTTGATATTACCTCAGCCCATGACTCCTTTCCCTGCTGGGGATTACTTGAAATATATGCCCAAGTTCACCAGGGAAGGGGACATAACTATAGAAGAACACCTGGTTTCTTTCTACAGTTATGCAGACAACCTGAACATTGGAAATGAAGATGTCTGGATGAGGCTTTTTGTCCAGAGCCTAGATGGTGAGGTAAGAAAATGGTTTAGAGGATCATCTCCCAGATCTATTGCTAGAATTGACGCCCTGGATAATGCTTTCCTGAGGCAATGGGGAGATAAGAAGGATTTCATGTATTACATGACAGAGTTTGGGTCGTTGAAGAGAAAGGAAGGAGAGTCCGTTCCTGACTTCTCCAAAAGATTTAATAAAATGTACAACAGAATCCCTACTAAGATAAAACCCTTTGAGGCCTCTGCAATGATCAAATAATCCAGCGCTTTTGATCCTGATTTCTGCCTACTGCTGAGAGAGAGAAGAGCTGCTACACTGGCCCTCATGCAGGATGCGGCTGTGGAGGTCGAATCTAACATATTGGCTGTCAACCGACTCAAAAACACAGGTGATAGAAGTACGTCTAAGAGCAGGCCTGAAGTTTCCTCATCCAGTTCCCCTCCCTTGCCCCATCAGACAGATGAGACAGCTAGAGCAATAAAATCAATTGCTGACAAGATAGAAAGGTTGGAATTAGAAGGGAAGCCCATGTATAGAAATCCCCAAAACAATGATAATAGAGGTTTCAGACGACCTACTAACAATATGCCTCAGGTTTTCCGGAGGGAACAAAGGGGAAAGGACAAAGAAGATCAAAGGGTTCAAGCCCCCCTCCAAAATAACCTAGTTGATCATGAGGAGAGAGCGGAGATAGATGAGTTTGGCCCTAAAATTCACTGTATTGAGGAAGCTCCCCCTTTTCCTCATTTGACACAGTCCGCGTATGAAGAATCACTGATGAGTGCTCAAATTCATGAGTTGGGAAAAGAACAAAGGGCCGGTCACCCTTCTAATAGATATAATCTCAGATCGAGAAGGAAAGAAGGAGACCTCGACCGCTCAGACTAGCCCCTCATAGTAGAGAAGCCTACTAAATCTGCAGCAACCACAACTAAAGAAAAGAATATTCAGAATGTTTCACCAGCAACCAAAGAGCCTATCACCGAGGTAAGAGAAGCTCCTAAACCTCCCCCCTCCTTCAATTTTGAGCATGAGATTCAGAAGATTAGAATTCCCGTACCCCTCTCAGAGCTATTTAAAAATGAAGATTTTAAAAGATCCCTCTCCAAGCTGCTACAATCCGAGTCCCCTCAGCCCCTCAATGACTCAGTAAACCTTCAAGATGAGAAGCCAGTCGTCATCCTAGGCCCTATGGTAGAAGACAGAGATGACTCGTCCCCCCCCCCCTTCTACACATCCCTGAATATACATGATAAAGTATTGCATAACTGCCTCATGGATTCAGGGGATTCCCATAACCTTATGCCAAAAATAGTCATGGAAGAATTGGGACTGGAAGTGAAAAGAACTTATCATGATTTATATTCCTTCGATTCAAGGAGAGTGTAGTGCCTAGGAGTCATCAAAGATCTGGCAGTTTCCCTGTTTCAACTGCCCATGAAAAGTTTGGTCATGGATATTGTGGTAGCCGACATTCCCCCCAAGTTTGGTATGCTGTTGTCTAGATCATGGATCAAAAAACTGGGAGGGACACTATAGATGGACCTCACATATGCCACTATTCTGGTCTTTGGAGGAGAGCACAGGAGATTATATAGAGAAGCCCAACTGGCCTATATTGTCAGTGATGAAGAAGACCCTACCAATCACCCCATCTTTGCGCTTGACACCGACTTGGGGTCTAGTCTGCTGCAGCTTACCGATGCCCCTAAAAGCTCTTTACTAATCAGAAAACATCCCAGCCCTGATCATCCGATTTCCCCTCAAAGTTCCTCTGTGTGGAAGATGTTTTTTGATGGAGCTTCTTCTAGCGAAGGAGCTGGTGCTGGGGTGGTTTTCATATCACCTTGTCAAGAAGTCATATCCCTATCATACAAGCTGGAATTCAAAGTCACCAACAACATGGCAAAGTATGAATCTCTTGTTCTAGGTATGAGGGCCGCAAAGGAAATGGGAATTGAAGAAGTGGCAATATTCGGAGATGCTGAGTTGATTATTCAGCAGGTAAGGAATTCTTATCGTGCCCATAATCCCCGACTAAGAAATTATTGAAATGAATTATGGGACCTTATTGATAATTTCTTCCTGGCTTTAAACATTTCTTTCATTCCAAGGGAAGAAAATGCTTTGGCCGATTCTTTAGCTGTCTCAGCTAGTTTGCTCAAATTTCCTCTGCCGCCTATGGTAAAAAATGATGTTTAGATAAGGTATAGGCCCTCGGTGCCGGACAATGTCAAGCATTGGAAGGTGTTCGAGGATGATTATGAACTCGAAAGGTTTCTCCAAGCAGTGGATGAATTTTTTTGCGCTGCATATTGACCAAGATCCTGATTTGGAAGGCGACCCTCGTCCTGAGGAATTTTTAAATGAAATCGCTAATCATCAGATCATTCAGCTACCCAGTAATCACATTCCGAGAGGACTTGTCCCTTTAGAAAGATTTTTTGACGGGAATGATGTGCCGGTAAAGGGCAGGGTCTCAAATGAAGATACCGAGACAACCGAATGCAACATTGGCTCACAGGAAAAGCCCAGGTTTGTCAAATTGTCAAGTAGTTTGACCAGAGAACAGAAGGCCAAATATACTGAGTTGCTAAAGGAGTTCGCTGATGTGTTTGCATGGACATATGAAGACCTCAAGACGTATGACACATCTGTCATCAAGCACAAGATCCCGTTGAAGGAAGGAGCTAGGCCTTTCAGGTAGAAGCTAAGACAGATAAACCCCATGTTACTTCCCGTCATGGAGAAGGAAGTTAAAAGGTTGTTAGATGCCCAAATCATTGTCCCCTTGAGATATTTTGAATGGGTGGCCAATTTGGTCCCAGTAAGGAAGAAGAGTGGAGAAATCAGGCTCTGCGTTGATTTCAGAAATATCAATAGAAGCTCAAAGAAGGACAACTACCCCTTACCTAAGATGGAACACATACTGCAGAGGGTAATTGGTGCCTCCAGGATATCCATGATCGATGGGTTTTCTGGCTATAATCAGATTGTTGGACACACCTACCACACTTAGAGGGGGGGGTGAATGAGTGTGGGGCTCTTTTTCCCAAAACTTCCCTCTTGCACAAAAACTCATCAATTAGCATTCAACATTTATTCAATACCCATTGTTGTCATTTATAACCAGTTAGATGTGAGCACATATCAGCAACATATATCAGCAATATATTATCAACAAGTCATCACCACAATGAACACAAAGAAAACAAGATGTATGTACAATTTTTTTTTTTTATTACGGACTTCAATCCTTGGGGTTTATCAACAACAACTGAATAGAGTACAACTCTACAAGAGCACCAGCTCTATATGCAAGACTCAGCTTGCATTCTCAGCATCAACTGAGACGAGGCAACAATCCTCAACAGATATCAATCTGTACCATAAACAAGAGCATCAACCATGCAC
>ML786893.1:565557-584821 GCA_009831015.1 Picea engelmannii | reverse complement strand
CAATTACTTGACATCAACCAATGACATCAATCAAACCAAACCATTTACATCAATGACATATGATCCAACAATCTCCCAAGTAATCAAACCATTGGCATCAATGACAAACCATTGGCATCAATGACAACATGATCCAACACAGATATCGATCATGCCTGAGGACAGGAAGAAGACAACCTTCACCACTCCTTGGGGCACGTTCATGTATGCCAAAATTCCATTTGGGTTGATGAATGCAGGAGAAACGTTTCAGTGAGCTATGGATATAGCGTTCATAGGGGAGAAGGACCAGTTTGTGGTAATCTATCTGGATGATATCATAGTCTTCTCCAAGACAGACAAGGAACACTGCTGCCACTTGAGAAAGGTCTTCATGAAGTGTTGTAGGTATGGCTTATCCTTAAACCCCAAGAAATCCTTGTTTGCTATGAAGGAGGGGAAGCTGTTATGCCATATAGTATCAGCGGAGGGAGTAAGGATTGACCCTAGCAGGGTAGAAGCAATTTAGACCATATCACTTCCTAGATCTAAGAAAGAGGTTCAGGCATTTTTGGGGAAGATTAATTTTCTGAGGAGATTCATCTCAAATTTTGCCGAACTGGTGAAACACATCACAACCATGCTCAGGAAGGGAAATGAAGTAAAATGGACCATTGAACCTAGGGAATCTTTTGTCTAGATAAAGAAGGCATTGACTGAAGCACCTGTGCTAATCAGTCCCAATTATTCCAAAGATTTCCTGATATTTTCTTTTGCTTCCTGTGATACAGTAGCGGCAGTTTTGTTGCAGAAAAATGATCAAGGACAAGAGCAACCTATTGCCTTCTACAGCAGGGCATTAAGAGACGCAGAACTCCAGTACGAGATCATGGAAAAGTAGGCCTATGCATTGGTGAAAGCTCTCAAAGCTTTCAGAGTCTATGTCTTGCACTCAAATATCATTGCATATGTCCCTTTGGCCTCTGTGAAGGACATTCTTATACAGCCCGACATGGATGGGAAAAGAGGAAAGTGGATTGCCAAGATTCTAGAATTTGATCTAGAAGTTAAGCCCACCAAGTTGATAAAGGGACGGGGTTTAGCCAAATTGCTAGCTGAATCCAATTGCAAAGCCTTAGGGATTAGTTTCATCAATGAGCAAGCTGAGTCATCCAACAAGAACTTTCAGGATGCCTTATCACTGGCAGAATGTGCCTAGTATCGTGACATTCTGTATTTTTTGCAGGAGTTGAAGCCCCCCGATGGAATGGGAAAAAGTAAAGCAAGGTCTCTTAAGCTCAAGGCGGTCAGGTATTGCCTCATTGAACAAACCTTGTACTGGAAAGACCCTCTAGGGGTATTCTTGAGATGTCTGGACCCGTAGGAGGCCCAGAAAGTTATGTTTGATTTTCATAGCGGCCTTTGCGGAGGTCATCATTTCTGGAAGACCAGAGACCACAGGATACTCCAAGCGGGGTATTATTGGCCCACGTTGTTCCCTGATGTCTGCAGGGAGATCAAAGCGTGCACCAAATGTCAAAAGTTCTCAGGAAAGCAACAACTCAAATCTTTGCCATTGAAACCCATAGTAGCTTCGGCACCTTTTTAGCAGTGGGGGTTAGACTTTATCGGAGAAATTCATCCTCCCTCAAGTGGTTAGCACAGATGGATCCTGACTACAACAGATTATTTCACCAAGTGGATAGAGGCTATCCCTACCAGAAGCGCATCACACAAAGTAATTATCAGCTTCCTGGAGGATATCATAGCCCGATTTGGCTGTCCCAGCAGGATCATCACCGATAATGCTGCTTCTTTCAAATCTGAACCTCTAATTAAGTTTTGTGAGTAGTTCCAGATCTCACTAATTCACTCCACCCCCTACTATCCCCAGGGCAATGGTTTAGCGGAATCCTCCAACACAAGCTTGATAAAGATCATCAAAAGATTGTTAGAGGATAACAAAAGAGCCTGGGATTCGAAGTTGAAATTTGATCTGTGGGCTGATCGTGTCACCACAAAGAGGTCTCTAGGCACTTCACTGTTTCAACTAGTCTATGGAGCAGAGGTAGTTTTCCCTACTCAGCTCGCCTTACCTGTGGAAAAATTCTTTCAAGACTACAAGGGAGAACCAGATCATATGATCAGAAGAATTCATCAGATAGTGGAAGTGTAGTAGATCAGAGAACAAGTGAGGGACACAGATTATAGTCATCAATAGAAGATCAAGCAAGCTTTTGATAGAAAGGTCAAGAAAAAGGAGTTCGAGATTGACGTCTTGGTCTTTAAATGTGACGCACCCAGATAGGATAAAGGCAAGCACAGCAAGTTCGATGCCCTCTGGATCGGCCCCTTTAAAATCTCTGAGATTTTCTCCAACAACACCTATGGGTTGCAGGATCTGGAGGGTGAAGAGGATTTCAACAGCCCAGTGAATGGGCATTTTCTAAAAAAATATTTTATTTGAGCCTTAGACGACTCCTCTGTTTGTAAATATTGTCTTTTACTTCCGTGTTTATTTTCTTTTTATGTTTTTGGCTTAATAAATGTCTCCATAGCCCAACAGCAAGGCACTGAAGATGCAGAATGAGTTCTTAGAGCATCGCAGGGATGACTCTATCCCCCATGGAGCCTAATGTTAGTGATATTTCTTATCTCGGGATTAGGCATACCCAGGTCTGTAGTCTGCACAAGAAGCACCTGAGCATATCACAAGAGAATCCCATTTTGTAGCAGCGAGTAAAGCAAGCGAGCGGGCAAAGTTTTGTCTTCAGCAGTCAGGAACCATCCTTAAAGCAAATCGACGGTCTGAATCTTGCACAGGAGATCGACGAAGTCCCGTCAGCCACTAGATCTCGAGAAGTTGCGCTGGGGTTAAGACCTAGTGTGCGGAGGAGAGTCGGGGTTCAGTTCATCGGGGAATCAGAGTTTTCAAAGACAAGAAATTCTTGCATATAGGAATCGCGATCCGCGATTTCCTGATGGAGTGAAGGACCGCAAGAGCCAGTGGAATACATGTGGCAGACTTACGCGGCGGGGAGCGGACCGTTGACAGGTCAACAACCATGATCCATTGGGTTTCGGGGAATCGCTAGTCCGAAGGATGCGTGCTCATTGTCATCGCAAACCGCGAAACCCCGATGAAGAATACGATCGAGGGCATGTGGTAGCAGTCATATGGACCATGGTCTAACTAGGAGGGCTCATCGGGAAATTGGAAGCTGAAGGCTCGATAGGAGGATAAGGCCATGGTCGTGGAGGCGTGGTCATATGCGTCGGGAGTTGAGCTTAGGAGGGCTCGCACGTGAAAGGAGCTCATCGCAAATCGGGGATTGGGTAGGTAAGGAGTTCTAGACAGTAAGAACTGCGAAACCCCGAACCTCGATATAGAGCCAAGGATAGCCACAGTCAGGTGTTGAAGGTCGTAAGGGGATTGGAAAGGACCTGTGGATCGGGTTGTTGTAGCAGTGATTCCTGAGGGAATCCAAGGAGTCGCTTCGGCTCAGAAGAGGGGTTTTAAAACGATTCTGAAAGCAGGAAGGCACAGTGAGGTCCCAGGTACTGATTTAATGCGGGCTAAATCCTAGTACCGGTTGGAGATTAATGGAGAAAAGAAAAGATGGCTCAAAACTCACATCACTCATTTATTGCATAGTATGGAGATCTCGGTTGAAAGTCTACCTGGGAGGGTCCCCTATACTAGTTCTCTCCAGGAAGGCCACACCGAGTCTTCAACTCGCCAGAGGAACCTGCACACGCCAAGTCAATATTCAAAGGGCTCAGCTATCCCCTGGCATGAGCCATGCTGAATTAAAGAGGCGTATGATAGGGGAACAGAGGACAGATATGATTGAGGGGACACTATCCATTGAAAGTTCTGAGATGCCTCTGCCAGGCGAAAGGAAGGAAAGAGTATATGTAGGCATTTTTGCCATTTTGTAATGGTCGATGGTTGAGCAGAGCTCCCTACTGTAATGTTTTAACTGCTATTCTAGCTTTCATCTTATGCACCTGTATATGAGATTTATTGTTTTATGACAGATAGTTCTCCTTATTCCATCTAATTTCGTCTCATGCTAGAGAGTTCCTGATTGACTGAGTCACACGAGTTTTTGCAGTTATGTTATGATGAATGATTTATTGTCGCATAGCTGTATTCTCTGGTTTTTACGTTTATGTGTAATATGATATTGCATTTAGACATCTTCTTCCTCAGCCTGTTAGGAACCCGTTGTTAATAAAAGACCTCAGCTTTTCTCTTATACAAGTCTTCCACCTGCTCACCCTTTACTACAACTCACTGTCTAAAGTTTATGCAAGACCTCACTTGCCCATGCATACTTGGCCTAGTTTTAGAATTGGAATGTTATCATTTTGAGTTGGATTCCATTTGGCCACCCCATCTATAAACAAAATGTGACATAAAACTGATGGGCGTCGGGCTTTGCTCCTAATAGAAATCCAAGAGTGACTTCTGTCGTCAACAACATGCTCCAAAAATGTTAAAGTATATCAGATGGATGTAAAATCATCTTTTCTGAATGGGGAACTTGAAGAAGAAGTCTACATTGATCAACCAAAAGGATTTCAATTGTTACAGAACATAGACTATGTATGTAAATTAAAGAAGGCCTTGTATGGTCTAAAACATGCTCCTAGAGCATGGTACTCTAAACTGGATAAGTATCTGCAACAGGTAGGCTTCAGAAAAGGAACTACAAACAACAACCTCTACATCAAGGTAAGTCAAGGTAATATTTTATTAATTGAAGTTTATGTTGATGATATTATTTTTGGTAGTGATGATGACAGGTTAAGCCATAAATTTGCAAAAGACATGTAGAATGAATTTGAAATGCCGTTACCTGGAGAACTATCCTTCTTTCTGGGACTTCAGATACATCAAAGTAGCCAAGGAATTTTTATTTCTCAAACCAAGTATATCAGAGATATGCTAAAGAGGTTCAGAATGGAAGATTGCAAACCAATTATCACTCCCATGCAAACCAGCTGTAAGTTGAGAAAATATGATGATTCAAAGTCTACAGATCAGAGGCAATACAGGTCAATGATTGACAGCCTACTATATGTGACATCATCCAGACCAGATATAATGAAAACAGTTGGATAGGTGGCACACTTTCAAGAAAAACCAAAGGAATCACATGTATTAGCAGTAAAGAGGATTTTCAGATATCTCAAAGGAACATACGAGTTTGGATTATGGCATCCAAAAGGAAAAGATCTATCGCTTATTGCCTACACAAATGAAAATTAGGCAGGTTGTATTGATGACCAATGAAGCACCAGTGGAGCAACATTCTACTTAGGTGAGTGTTTGGTATCATGGCTAAGCAAGAAAGAATCATCAATATCTCTATCTATAGCCTAGGCAGCGTATATTGTAGTAGTAGCATGTTGTACATGGGTTCTTTGGATGAAACAAACTTTGACAGATATATAGGTTGAGTATGACGAGCCCATTCTAATATATTGTGATAATACAAGTGCCATCAGTATCTTAAAATACCCAGTGATGCACTCCAAGACGAAGCACATTCCAATCAAGTATCACTTTCTACGGGAATAGGTTGCAGAAAAGAACATCAGAGTTGAGTATGTGGACACAAAAGAACAAATGGCAAACATCTTTACAAAACCACTTCCATGGGAAGCCTTTGAATATCTTCGCCAAATACTTGGAGTTATTTCTACTCCAAAATGAATGCTTTTTGAATGATTATATTATATGTCTTAGATGTACACAAGGAAGCACCATAAGAGGACAATTCAGTCAGAGGTAGCAGCCTCGGATGTAAATATACCTTTGCCATTGATGACAAAGGGGGGAAGATTTATCAGATGCAGAGGACATTTATCAGATTTAGAGGACAGAGGCATGGTTCTAGGGGGAGCATATTTACTAGATGCAGAGGACAGAGGAAAATTTATCAGATATAGAGGACAGAGGCATGGTTCCAGGGGGAGCATGAGTGATATGATTTTAGTATTGCTTTAGAGTGTTGCCATCAATGCCAAAGGGGGAGATTGTTGATTAAGGTTGGTTGTCATTGATGTCAAACCTTGAAGAAATCCCCTCAACACAAAGGTTTGGGTAATGGACCCAACATTGTTTGATGTAAAGATGACTCATTATTTTCTTGTCATGTTTGATAAGAAGTAAAGATGGATGAACTCCAAAGTGGTCCCCTTATGGTGAAAGCCCTCACGGGAAGACACTTTGTGGAGTAAGAGAACCCATGATTAATTATGGAATAATGAGATTAAGGACAATAAATTTGTTAGGTAACCTATCCTATATGGATAGTTCTTGTCATTCCATTTCCGGTGGTATGTGGAACGTCACATAACTCCTCACGGTTAGAGAGTTATGGACATGAGAAGTTGGAGACCCCAGGTTTGGGTAATGGACCCAAGTTTGTTTGATGGATAATGGTATGAGTTATGATATATTTTCCAATAATACTATTCTATATTGATAGTACATGTCATTCCATTTTTGCTGGTATGTGGAACGTCACATAACTCCTCACGGTTTGAGAGTTATGGCCTTACAAAGTTGGAGGACCCTCACATGTCATCTAGAAGCTCCAAAAGGTCAAAGTAGTCAAAGTGGTTCAAGAGATTTTAAAAGGTAAATAATAAAGTGAAGTAATGAGTGTATTATAATTCAAAGTGAATACAAAATAAATTATTTCAATAATAAATTTAATGGAGAAATTAGAAGTGGGTTAACCCTAAAATAAGGAAAGTGGGGCCAAGTGACCTAGAAGATGTTTTTAAGGAAGCTACTTGGAGAGTATAAATAAGAGGCAAGGCTCTCTCATTTTAATCACACTTGAGAATATTGAATATATATAGGTGTCTGAGGTATCCAAGGATATCTAAGATGAAATTATGAGAGAAGGTGAAGAAAAGAAGGCCGAAATGCAAGGAAGAATAAATTCTTTTGATGGTGTTTTCTATGGTATGTTATTTACAGGTCATCTCACCATTTTCGCGATAACTTTTTTTCTATAATGAGTCAGAACCTGAAATTTCTATTCCATTTAGAAAACATATCCAAGTATCTGTGGTAAAACATTCAGCTTGTGGGTCATTGTATTTTTGGATTTACACTCCGTGGAAAATAGGGTTTGTGGTTAGTCTTGAAACTAGTCAAAAACAGGTGTTTCAGGTAAAAACGTATAAGAAAAAACATTCTGTGGTTTTCTCACAATTTGGGTTTCCACGTAAAACACTAGTGTACTGTGTATATGTATGTTTGTTCATTTGTTCATTGATTATTTACTCTGCAGTTATTGGATGATAATGCTTCATTGATATAACACTTGGATTATATGGTTAAAATGATTAAATTGTTCTATTACTGATTCACCCCCCCCCCCTCTCAATAATTCAACAGTAGGTTCACATCCCCTACCATACCTTTCATTTTACCAATAAAATTCTTGGAGAAAAAATTATCTTTGAGATAATTAATATTTTTACAAAGATGCATTGATAACTTATGGAAGATAGTATTGAGAATAATTCTCATTGATTCTAAGGGTTCTTTGTTATACTTCCTTTTCTTCTTTGTCCAAGGAATCCACCTCCCCATTTTGTGTTATATAGATGTGGTGATAACTTACAGAATGAAATTTTGGTTCCATAGTTCTGATCCTGTGATATATCCACTTAAGATTGGGATGAGCATGTTTTGTTAGTCCTCGAAGCCCCTTGATAATCAAATAAGAATCGTCAATAACTACTATCTGAGCAGAAATGTTTGTGAGAATGATATGCATTCCCATGTATACTGCTAGGGCCTCTGCTTGTTTATTTGTTGTGTAACCAAGCCCCCATAAATACTCAATAATATTTTTTCTTTCGGAGTAAAAAATGACTCTCCCCGCACCTGTCGTCGCTAGATTATTATTATTATTATTATTATTATTATATACAAAACAAAGGTGAAAAAAAACTCATATTTATTTGTAGTAACTTGACATTCAACCAATGAGGATTGTATCCTATCACTTTTCATGCACTGCAAAGTAACTTTTGGCCAAACCATTAGAACTTAGAGTCCCACTTGTTTGATTTGTTTTCCTTTTACAGGCATAAAAAGACTTTCCAATTTCTAGTAAAAAGGTATGCCTTGATAACAAAGCTAGTTGCAATCATGCAAGATTTTTCCCATGAAAAAAGATCAAAGAGACAAACTAACAAATCTCAATTCATGATTTTTTTTTAGAAAATTAAGGAGTAATTCATGTTCTAGGTTACCATGATTGGTTGGGAGTCCTTAGTGCCCCTTAATGGAAATGATATTAATATGATGTAATTTGAGATGAATTCACATTTTTTTTATTTTTTTTTTCGATTTTAAGTAGCTTGAACTAAGGCCTCAAATGTAACTTTACACTTAGTGCATTTTTATTTTTTTTTTGCTTGGGGGCTTTACACTTGGAGGTGTGTAGTGAGAATTCTTAGGGAATTATTAGACAAGAGAAAAGTGATAAAAACTAATTGTTTTTTTCAATTTAATAATTCAAATGGCAAGATTAAATTACTCACTACCCTTCTTGTAAATTTAAAAAGATTTTTCTTTTCAAAGAAAAAAATAACTTTCAAAAATCAATGATTTATGTAAAATTTAATGTCCTAACAATTTTTACTTTTAATTATTTTTTTCTCTAATTAATGCAAAGTTTAAATGAAACTATTTTCAATAATAAATATTATGCTATAGCAATTAATATGGAATATGAGTAATAATAATTTTGTGGGACTAGTACTACTACCTATCCTCATGTAGACTATGCGTCTCGATCAAGAACTGCAACTATAACTACTGGCCGGGCGTATCCATCTCGCACTTGGGCAACCAGAACACCCCTTGATCTCTCTTTTTATTACTCAATTTTGTGTTTTAGTGAATAAATCTTACATTCAAATTCGATGGAAAAATGAATAAATGACTAATAATATAAAGTGAAGTTCATAACTCTTTAAGAAATATAACAAAACATTTACTAATAAAAAAAAATATTTCTTTGTTAATCTTTATTTCATGTGGAAAACATGGCTTTACCATCAATGATGCATAGTTATGTTGGAATATGTTTCCCAAGCTCTCAGGGAGTGGCACTTATCACTTGAAAGATTGACTTATAAACAAAAAGGTGGGGTTATATAATGCATGCACAAATTATATTTCCAGTGGTGACAGTGTCTCCAAGGTAGACAAGTGTCCTTCCTAAGCAGGACCCATGGTACCATTCAATTATATGTTTGTGGAGAAATCATAAAGGGCCCGTGGTGGCGGTGCCTGCAAGGTAGACAACTGTCCTTCCTAAGCAGGACCCATGGTACCATTTAGTTATATGTTTGTGGAGAAATCATAAAGGGCACGACCCATAACAACATTCAATTATATGCTAGTGGATTAGAAATCATAAGTTGACATAAAATGCACGAGGCATGATACCCTTCAGTGATATGTCAACGACCCGTGACACCATTAAATTATATGTCAGTGGATTAGAAATCATACGTTGACATAAAATGCACGAGCCATGATACCCTTCACTGATATGTAACTGGAAGTGGATGGAATTTGATTTACCTAGTTAATCAAAACTATTTAATTTACCTAGTTAATCAAAACTTCCTAAGGAGAACAAACGTTAGAAGGGCATGACGTCATCATAACGATTTCATGTACGTTGAGAGATGACGTCATCATAACAATTCATACACATAGAAAGGGGATGACATCATGCTAAGAAATCTAACATAATATGCTATAGAGTCAGGTGTCACAATTCCAACTCAAGCAAATGACATGGGAAGAACAAGTTCTTGAGGTGCCTAACAATTGTCTTTGGTGGAGGCACATAATTCTAAGGGGAATAATTATGAGCCGTGGAAGTAGCACCACCCTGAGTAGCATCCTTGGACCTAATAGTCAATTGCATGTTATCTTTTCATTGAAATCTGTTACATAGTTAGTGACCGACCTGTGATATAAAAAATAATAATAGTCTAGGAAAGTAAATGAAAAAGATAGAGAATAACAGGGAAACTAAATAGTGAAGAAAAGTATAATAGCACGAAAGTATAATAGTATTTATTTCTAAATGTTGAAAGAAGGTAAATGAAGAGACAATAAAGGAGCTAGCAATATGAGCGTATGTATGATACTGTCAAAGGAGAGGAGCAAGAAATTAAATGGTTAATATGGAGCAAGAAATTAAATGGTTAATATTTATAGTAATATGAGCATTTTTTATTTTTTTTCATAACANAGTAATCATATTCTTATAAATGATTTTGAAAATAACAAAATAAAAAAAATGAATTGATTTTTTTATAAATAATAACATAAATTCATTTGTTGTCATTGGTTGTTCTAGGTGTTGTTCAACGTTACTTTTTGGCAGAGCTGTAGAGTTCTAAGGGGAAGAATCTTGAGTCATGGAAGTAGTACCACCCAGTAGCATCCATCCCTTGACCTAACAATCAACTAGAGGTTGCAGTTTACTATAGAAGGACATATACTGTAGCTATAGGAGACTAGAGGACTAGGGAGAGCTAGATATTTTAAGGCAAAGAAATAAGTAGGGGAAATAATTTTCTTTATATAAGTAAGTGACTTAAGTAATAGAAATTCCAAGTTGCAAAATAAGTAATAGTCGTCACTTCACGCGACGAGTAGTCAATAATCATAGTGGATTATTCCATACTGGAAGGATATGGAGGCATGTTTGTTGCCTAATAGATTATAAGGTCAATCTTTTATCAATGGTAAATGCAGGAACTTAATATAGAAATGAATATTGGGAGAGAGATCTGGAAATATTTTCATATTGGCCTGGAAAACGTAGTCTTGAGGCATGTGTTGCAATCCTCTACTAGTCAACAAAATTTGATCACTACTCCTAAGGTATGTATGCAGTTAGTATAATTCATTTTATCTTCTATTTTGGTGAAATGAGAGTGAAGTGTTAGTTATAGTATCTCTCCTTCCAATATTATACATATGTATCTTATGTAGGCAACAAAGAAATTGAGAATTATAGCCCAAGTCTAACTACACAAATTTAAAATTACCTATGAAGTTAATCATGTATGTTTATCCTACTCTAGTATAAACAATGTTTTTAGGGAATTTTTCCTAGTACTTGGTTGTTATTTTTGCTAATACAATATGTATACATATTATGAATCAAAGAAAGTTTCATTTAACCCATTCTTCCAACGTCCTAGCCATCACCAACATATAGCATCGTCAATCAATAGTTTCGAGTATTCTCCAACTTAGGGAGCTTGAGAATCTCTTTAGAGGCTGACACAAATAACATACCACATCTCTGATTGGGTTCTTAATGCATCGTGCTTGAAGTTCTAGGCCTCCGATGCTCCATTCAACCATTTCTTCACAAGTCATTGATTCTGTAATTGTTGCAGCTTTATAGGTCCGAACTGAAGTAATTTGTAGGAAGGTGGAGGCATATCATCTCTTGGGGGAATTGTTTCTTCTTCATCTTCATCTCAAATTCTCCTCCCATGCATGAGGATGGTGGGTTTCTTCCTTAATAGTCTTCATAGAAACTATTTTTATGTGCCCGTTGTGTATCTCTGATCCTGGTTACTACGAGTGGTTTTTTTGTAAGTACCACCTTGGGAGCTGTTCTGTGTGTTGGGCCTCCATTTGTACTTGTTTTGATTGATAATTGTGTTCTTTTTGCACAAAAACCTTCCATTTTTCACCAAAATCATCTCTTTTTCATCTAATCCTCTATGGTTCTTGCAAGAATGACATCCAAAGAACATTTAAGGTATTATGGTAATATTAAACATCAATTCTTGTTATTTGATTACTTAAATAATGTTAAAACTGTTAATCATTGTTTTTTACAAGAAGTGCAAGTTCTTGTAAACGTGGTTTGAATATTTTTGTGGGCCAAAAGGAGAAATGAACACATGGAGCAAGTTCTTAGGGATGAGGAGAAGCTTTCTTATTCATTAGATGTCGAATGTAAATGTTCAAGGTGGCATAGATGCCCGATCAACCATATGCCAAGTTGAAATGAGCAGTGATCTTCACGCATGATTTTTGAATAGTTGAAGACAAATCTAAAAAATCAGTGACATGGTTTTTGTGCAGACTCAACCCATTTAGGAAAACCTAGAGAAACTTTCTAAGAGAATAAATGATTTGGGAGATATAGTCATTTCTTCAAAGTGGAATTTCCCATATTTTTATGTTCGGCAAGGTTTTAGAAATAATTCAATTCTTGTAATCTTTGATTCATCTAGATGATTGCAGGCAGAATTGGAGGAAACAATCGCGTGGGTTCCAATCCTTGTCTTCATACCATGCAACATGTTCTCTTGGAAGTGAGAAAAAAAAAACATAACTCATCGGTCACTGATCAATCAATGCGGGCACCAATAGGAAATTCCACAATAGAAAACACAAAAAATTGAGTTGATTCACAAAATCGTAGAATCATCACCCAAATCATGATCAAATAAACATATCCAAGAGCTTGTTAGTTGCATCATTACTCCATGAGAGTATTTCTAGGCTAAGTTATTGTATTTCATTTTTTATAAATAAGCTAAATATGAAGCTTGAAGGGGATTGGAATTTGAAGAAATAACTTTTGAATCTAAGTTTGTAAATAGTTTTATGCTTAATAGAAGATCCTTGATTTCCTTTAGCTAGTTGTCTTCTTCTTCATGTGTGTGTGCCAATATTGGAGGGCCCCCTTTCTTTGGTCCATGTCATTGTTGTGTATATCTTTGTTTTCTATTGTTTCTTACTTGGTAAATCATTTCATTTTCTTGTTTATATATAAACTCTTTAATTCCTAGGTTTAGACCTAAAGTTTCCTTCAGTTTTTACTTGCAATATACAACTAATTTAATTGATAGATAGTTGATTAATATTTCTAACAATCTATAAATTTCATAAGTCAAATAGTGAATTGCTACAAAAAGCTACAATCATTGAGGTAATATAGCTTTGCAACCTACTTTACTACCAGTGAGGCTATGATAAACCTAGATTGCAGAAGTCAGAATTTAGTTTAAAATCATTGCATTTGAATGATTGTTTGACATCCTTCCAATATGAAATTATCATAAGATAATATATTAATATTGAAAGAGCCAACAACCATTGTGGAAATACAACTTTGCAACCTGTTTTTCCACCAGTGAGGCTATGATAATTACAAGATTGAAAGTTATTATATTTTAATCTATAGTCTTTTCATTCTAAATGTGTGTGTATTAAGTATTCTTTTCAATCTTTAATTTCACAAGTTAATAGAGTATTATTACAAGAGTAATCTCTTGTAGAGGCACTGAAATCTTGTAATTTGTTTTTCTACCAGTGAAACTGTGATAAACTTTGATTTAGAAGACTAGTTCTTGTTTTACTCTGAAGTTGTTTCATATTTCATTATCTCATGAGTTGGTATAGGTTTTAGAATAGGCTATGATCCTGCACAGACCATGTTTGCATATCACAAATAAGTTTCCCAATACTGTGCATAGAGAGGAATTGGAAAGTGTTTACCAAGTAGCAGTCGACCCATAAGCGTAAGAGGTAGAAACAAGGCTAGAAGAAAATGAGAAGGTCATGGAAAGTGTTGCAATCATGGATTCTGCACCAAACATGGTGTAGAATTTGTATAGGAGGTTGTGGTAGATATGAATCAATCCTCAACATGCAATGAAGTAAAAGCAATGGCTAGGGATGATCCCATTACATAAAAAAAACTTTGGATAATCCCATAATTTTCCTCGCAAACATTTAATGTTAGAAACAATGCTAGACTTTATTTCTAGCATTACTTGATTTTTGAAACATTACTAAGCATATGTATTCTTTACACTAAGATTTTGGTGGAAAATGTGGGGCGGTGCCTCATGTATGTGGAGAGATGATGTCATCATAACAATTCATACACGGAGGAAATGGGATGACATCATGCTAAGAAATCTAATTTAATATGCTATAAAGTCAGGTGTCACAATTCTAACTCAAGCAAATGACATCATCTTAACTGAATTAATTGAATGTGCCCATCAAAGGGAGATTCCATCATTTTAGCTCAACATGCTAACGTAAATGTCATCAACCTAAATCAATGTTAAAAAGGATATGACATCCTCAAGGAGAGCATCCTAATTTAATATACACTTTAAAGGATATGACATCATCATAGCATATCCATATACATAAGAAATTGGATGACATCATCCTAGAAGTATAAGATAACATGCTCTAAAGGGAGATGTCGTCATCCTAACTCAAGAAAATGACATCATCTTAACTAAATTAATTTAATTCCCATATGAAGGAAATGCCATCATCTGAACTGAACATGATAAAAGAAATGACGTCATCTTAGCTCAATATGCTTCCAAGGAGGTGACATTTGATAGTCACTCAGGGGGATGCTTGTCTTTACAGGATGAAAAATTATTTATTGAATACAGAGTGAAGCAATATTTAATGTGGAACTCAACTAAAAATTTACGTTGGCATAAGCCAAAATATTCTATATTGAATTCAGTGAATTCAAGAATTCATATGTTATGAGTAACTATAAAAATTAGGAATTAACTCTGTAGTAAAGTTAGGGTTTTACTTAACTTCCCTATTTTGTGGTATTTAGGAGTTAGTTAATTGATGTATGGGGTCATGTTCTTTGAATAAGGTTTATTAGATAGTTGGTGTGTGGTTACTCAATGTAAAAGGGTTGGGCTATCCCCTTGTTGAATTTTCTCGAAAAAAAACTTTCATATCAAACTATATTCGAAATTAAGCCTTGTCTTCATAGGTTTTTAAATGCTCATTTTTTTTTCTCATTTAAACAAAATCCCTTTTCCTTTTTTAACCTTTTTAATGTTTGAAATATTTCCTTATTTACCTTGTTCTAAATTTACTATTTTTTTAATCCACGGATCGGGCCTAATGTCCAAATCATTCTCTCTTTTTTCTTGTTTGAACTTTCCTTTGGCCCGATTCCCCAATCAAGCTTGATTTTAAAATTGGATCCTTGCTCACCTGTTCAAATTATAACTCCATCATGATTCCCCAATTTTCCTCAATTTCCAAATCGATCTCTTCTTCACCTATTTGAATTCTACCTTTGGCTTGATTCCGCGATCAGAGCCAATTTTCAAATCAGGCCCTAATTTATCTTTCTCCCTTCTCGATTTCTAAGACATGGTCTATTTCCAAATCATGCCTCTTCTCACCTAATTTAAACTTTATCTTAGGTTTTTCTTTCAAATCCTTTCACCTTTACTTCAAACATTTTCCTTTGCCTTAGAAAAATGTTCTTTTGAACATGTTTTCCCAATGCCCGATTTCTTTATCGAACCCTTGATTCACTTGTTCAAACATTTCTTTACTCCATCCTTTGATCATACCCAATTTCCAAATCAAGCCCTTGCCAACTGTTTGAACTTTGCCCTTTGTTTGATCCTTATATCGAGCTCAATTTGGAAATAAAGCCTTTGTTTACATTGCCTCCTCTATTTCTAAGCTAGGTTCGATTGCCTAATATGATCCCTACTTTCCCAGTGCAAACGAATTGTTATCCTTTTGAATATGACTCATTTCATCCATTCCAAATGTAATTCTCCCACTCGATCCACAAATTGACCCTGATTTTGCAATTAGGCACACTCTAAAATATTTTGAAGGTCCAAATCTCAAAAGATTGAAAATCTTGAAGGTTTGAAATATCTAAAGGTTCAATGTTTCACTACCAACAACAACGTCATCTCATGTGAGCCACCTACCCCTAATAAAAAAAGTAGCATTCGAAAAAAAGTTGTGGTCTCAAAGTCAACAAAAATCGGTGAGTAGATGCCATGAAAACAGAGGGCTCACATTAGCTGCCAAAAGATGCCCTTTGAACTAAATGTTTTTCTTGGACTTCTCTAACGACATATAAGAAATAGGTTTTCTCTAATCACCAAGAAGCTTTTATTTTGAGATTTTAATTTTCAGAAATTGAAAATGGAAAAACAAATGCAAGAGGCCATAAAAAACTAAAGATCTTCTTGGTGCATAATGGTTTTGCGGTAACAAGGAGCATTCTTGTTGTAGTTCTTTCTAGACCTAAACTGTGTAGAAATTTTTGAAATTTTTTAAGTTTTGAGTGGACACTCCACCCATCATCACAGACATGAGAAGCTCTTTGATTTGAAAAGAGTATGCTCAAAAGTAGATTTAGGGGGTTGAAATTAGGAGATAGTCGTTGAAAAAATAATTGTTTTCATAAAACAAAATAAAATACAAATATTTGTAAATTAACTACCTAATCGTTGGGAGATAAACAATTTTGACGTAGAGAATAAATTATTAAAGGGAAAGAACACGAAAGAAGATACTTATTAAAGAGGAATTAAGAGAAATGGCATGAGAAGTAAAAGAGATTAATCCATGAAATAAAATTTGAGATGATCAAATAATAAAAACAAACAAGTAGAAAGGATAAAGAGTAAGCATATAAAGAGTGATTGTATGGAGAGGAAGAGAAAGGCCATGATAAATGAACCTTGTTAATTAAGAAAAACAAACTCAAAGGATGTTTAGGTAAGAAAAAGGATTGGCACGTAAGGAATGTAAAATTGGAATAATTAAATTAATAATTAAATTAATAAGAAAATGATAAGAAAAGAATCAATGATCAAGGTAATGTATGAGGGGTTTCCAAGACCGATTAAGTTTGTAGATGTCTTCATGATTGAATTTATTGGGGTGTTTTTCGATTTTGATGGCTTCTCAAATGATACGAGAGGAGTAATAGGGCACTATGGCCATAATTTTGTTTTTTCCGAAGGAAATTGTTTGCTTTGAAAATCGTCAAAAAGTCTCCTGCCTGCAAAAAATTGCAAGGCATACACATTTAATATATATATATATAATAAACTATAAGTGGGACCCTCTATAGTGTCATTCAAATGAATAACCTATAAGAGCCCCTTTGAAGGAGAAGTCACTTAATTATATGTTGTTGATGGTTGTCTTTGATGCTTACAGATCACTTGCATGTTGATTATTTTGGTGTGAACTTGGTTTTAATTCCTAGCGTTAATGAGTGATAATAGTTGTGGTCTCAAATGACAATTAAAATCCCTCTTTGGGCATTTATTTTTCAATTCTAAGTACAAATGCAGGGAAAAATTATCTTCAAAAGAAAATTTTCATGGCTATTGTTTCAAATGGTAAAAGGTTCTCATTTTGATGAATGTGTCAACATGATATTCAATGATTATTTGCTTCCTTGTATGTGTGATGAGTTTTAGACATATGAATGTGACTTGTCAAAAGAAAGAAAAGAGGTTTCTTGTATACATATGCACATAGCACATCACTTATATATATTTCACTGGTTATATGTATATAGTCTGGTACATATTATACAAGTTACAAAGACATGGTTATGTCGACATTGTTGTTATGATTGTGGTAACTTGAAGGTTTGTATATGGGAAAATTTTGAAAGTTTTAATGCGTATGGGATATTATCCACATAGTGCACATATATACCATGTCGTATGGGTATGATCCAACATATATATCTTATAAACATTGCATGTTTGACGGCCTTATTTATGGTCATAAAGTATTGGGAGTTCATATATTATATGTAGTCGAAGTTTTGAATATAATGAGATACCCTGCATACAAACTACCCACGTTATGTTGATACCATATGTTGTACATTGTTATATTGTCGATGGTGTTTAATGTGGTAGGTGGTTACATTGGTAACATGTGATCCTGTATGAGTTGGTTCTTACTTGGCACTTGTTGGTTGCTTGAGGTTTTGACGTGGCTTTCCTTGGGTTTAGAAAGTGATTAATGTTAGCCATCACCCCAGCACGATGAAATATCCCTGATCCCGTTGATCAAGATATTTGCTACTGATCTAATGTTCTGGCTTGCAGATCTGATACACTGGGGGGTTTCTAGATGCGTTTCAGTTGTATGTTTGAGATCTTGATGGTTATTGCATGTGCATGTGGGTTATTGCATGTGCATGTTGGTTATTGCGTGTGCATGTTGTGTATTTATGGTTTAAACAACATATAAAGGATGCATGCGGAAGTAAAGAACATCAACTGCTCAAGCATGGAAATACAATAGCATACTGGAAATATAAAATATAATCGTCAGCTAGATCTCATGGATCATCACTGGAATACAAGAAAATAACATCAAAATACCCATTATCAGAATATGATAGCAGATCTAATGCATACACGGATAGATCGACAAAAATATGCAATTCTAGAGAAGTACGGTAACCGTTACCAGCTGGAAAATGCGTCTGGAAGAATAGACCATCGGAATGCACTGGAAACTACTCCAATAGAAGCAACCTGGCCTCCAGACTAAAATGGATGAGTGTCGAATCTTGTATCTGGTCTCTGATGCACTGGATCTGGACCCCTGGGGGGTTTGCGCACCTCCTGGGACACTGGATGCACCTCAAAGGATTCCACCAACAACATTTGCTGCTATAGGGCTCAAAATGATCATCTCGCCAAATGTGGAACTGGGTCGGAAGGGTTTCCCTGGATCTTCTCTAATACTCTGCATGCAACCCCAAACGTCTGTCTGGAAGAGTTTCACCCTAAAAAATCATACATATACATAGTACACCAGTGTTTTATGTGGAAACCCAAAGTGGGAGAAAACCACGGAATGTTTTTTCTTATATGTCTTGAAGAATTACATTCATTGGAAGCACCAAATTCCTTTGTTTTCCAGTTGTAACTGGAAGGAGGCTCCAAACCCCTAGTTTCTCAAGCTACAACCTGAGGGAAGCTCCAACTCCCCAATTCTCTGGCCACAACCAAAAGGAGGCTACAACCCCCTATGTTCTCTTACTACAACCGGAAGGTGGCTACAACCACCTGTCCTTGCCCCGTCCAACCGCCCTAAAGTAGAATGATGGAACCACTATCACACTATCACTGTGAGATATACCGATGTAAACATGTACCAATTAACCTGAACCATGCATCAACCATGCATCAACCTATACCTCAACCTGTAATCAACCTGTACCATAAACAAGTGCATCAACCATGCACCAACCTGTACCAAACAATCTATAATCAACCTGTACAAATACACAAGTGCAACCAACCATGTACCAAGTATGTACCAATCATGTGTCAAGTACTCATCAACTATGACTCATCAATATGTACCAACATCATCAACTAT
>ML786893.1:512628-540223 GCA_009831015.1 Picea engelmannii | reverse complement strand
GAAGGACCTGGCAATTTCTCTGGTGGACGTAGCCCACACTGGGTGAACCATGTAAATCTGTGTCTCTCTTGTATTGTGTGTCTTCTGTGTTTTGTTTCTGCATTTGTTTTATTTTATTGCTCCGCGGTCCTGTTTTCTAACAAGCCCTCCCTTCTCACAAGATTCCCCTGGAACGGGAAAGCTTAGAGATGAATGATCAAAGAAGTCTTATATTCATCTGTCGAAATATCACATTACAAATTGAAAGAATAAAATACGTCCCGCTTCTCTGGAGTTGCTTCAATACCAAAAAATTTGATATCTCTCGAATGGTGATTTCCTCTCATTTAAAGAGGAAATCCCTTCGATACAATCATTACAATGCATCTCAGTCCAATCCTAGATCGGATCTCTTTTCTAAATTAGCATAGGATGTCCTTATTTCACGCAACCGAATGCTGAATGAGGTATTGCTGTTATGGCTGGTGTAACAGCTTCTTCTCATCGTTGCTGATGCTGTTTCGGCCACGTGATTACGCTCTGACTGTTGACTGATGACTGTGACGACTTCCTTGTGTTTCGGCATCGCCGGTTCTGGCAGTTTCTTCTATGTTTCAACATCTGCAACTCTGGACTGTGTGATAGCTCGTGTTTCAGCATCTTGCGACCTCAGACTGTGTAGCAGCGTCGTGCCTCAGCATCTTGCGACCTCAGACTGTGTAGCAGCTCTTTGTCTCAGCATCTGCGACCTCGGACTGTGTAGCAGCCCCGTGTTTCAGCATCGGTTCTGTGTTTCAGCAATAGGCCTTGAATACAAATCTGCAGTTTTGGATACTTGTGCATTTCAAATCAATAGTTAAGTACGAGAGTGATGTAAAATATCATGCAAAACAGATTAAACGTGTAGTAATGAGAAAGGACGTTATATACCTTGGAATGATCAGATGGAATGATAGTATAAGTCTAAATACAGGTGATCCAGGGTATAATAATGGCAAAAGGTATGGGCAAAAAGGTACAATATGAGGTCCTAACACTTGCAAGCTTAGTTGGGTTTTCTAAGCAGGACAACTGTAAGGAAAAGGGTTAGAGAAAGAAATATAAAAGAACAACTAAGAAATAAACTAAGAAATAAAACAACAACTAAATTAATGAGCATAGGGACATAAGGACAAAATAAGCAATGAGACCCATGTCACCAATGGTAAGGTTGATATTAGTGAAAGAAAACACCGAGAATAAAGAGGACTATGAGTCCCTTCTTCCTCCAAGGGAGGGCTCTTGGATCCCCACAAATAAGCTCTTCTTACAACTTTGAAAATGAAAATGAAAATGGTGAAAGAATTCTTTGCTAATGCACTCAAGGGGTGAGATGGATTGCTCAGTGAAATGGTGCTATTATACTCTTGATGAGAATAGAGGATTCCTCAAGAGAATAGTGGCAGCATAACTTTGCTATTGAATTCCTTGAAAAATGAAGTGCATTCATGGCCTTTTTATAGCATTTCTTTGAGGTATTGTCCAACTAGTTTGTAGTGTGTAAAGAGGCTAATTAGGGCATTTCTAGATCTTTGACCAGCCACCCAGTCGAATCCAGACCAGATTTGAGTGTCAAATCAACTTGGAAGCTGAACCAAAAGTGGGTGGGAGGCTGACCACTCTCATAAATGTGTCGTTTCTCAGGTGAGCGGATTTTTGTGACAACAGTTGCGCATCGTGCGCATGTTTGTGATTCTTGCGTTTCTGTTTTGCGCATGTGCGCACGCGCCCTGTGTCTTCATAGCGCCCTTTAATTTTGTCACTAGTTGTATAGTTTTTGACCCTTTGGAAATGATTTTGTGGTGATTCTGGTACATGGGTGACCTCATAACTATTTGACAATGCTAAATTCTTGTAACCATTTGCGGATGAAATTTCAGTGATAACAGATGCCCCCTGATGGATGAGGTTAGGAGCATACGTATAGCCGAAGTCCATCAATGTTTCTTCTACTGAGAGTGTTGTTGTAAGAGAGAAAAATAGTGGGATTGTCAAGAATTACCTGTTGGAGGGAGAAGGGAACCTATAGAACACGACTTGCCATAAGGTGTGTAAAAATAAACTGTGTACAAGCAAGGCGGGTATGCCCCATGCTTGTGTCATGTAACTCAAAAGAGGAATGATGTGTTGATGTAGACAACTGCAGCGCCCTTAGGGGCGATCCTGATAAGGGCAGAAGAAAATTATGTGGAGGAACATACTCTGAACGGTAGGCAGTGATATCAGTAAGAAATATCACAGATTCTGTAGCCATTGATAGCCCAGCCCAGTTCAGAGGTCTTCGGCAAATATAAGAAATAACTACAATAGTCGCAAAGTAATACCCACCATAACATGAGAAAGTGTTGAAGTCAAATGTCACGGGGGTCAACGACAGCAGGGAGCAATTGTAGTTCCCCTTGTGCCATTCAAGATCTCTCATTGGAAAGGTAATGAGAGTCAAAATACTGTCGTCCTTATGGAAAACTGTGTTGATGTCGACAGAAAGGGGGACGTGACTCCGAGAAGCCAAGGGCTTCATCAAATCTACTAGGTGAGGTGATGAAGTAGAGGAGGTACATGGTCGAAGTCAAGATGGATGAAGACGCAAGATTGCCCTTGGTTGGGGGTATATGCGAAGTATAAGTGATCGCAACCGTTCAACGAAGTCGAGTGTCAGGGGGACAACAAGACGTGGGATAAGTTGTGCCAGAGGCGGGACAAAGTGAACAAACTTAGAGGGCAGAGGTAAGTGGCTTGTGGGATACTTGGAGTATATGGACGATGTCGTCAAGGGTAGATGATAAGTAGTGCCCCAACCAAGGGTGACATGGGTTGCTTTTGCCAAAAAGGGAAGAAGGTCGCCAAAAGGTGACGACAAAAAGGTATGGAAATGCGGGAAATAAAGGTGTTTGTACAATAAATAAAGAATAATTTTGGGATGAGTGTACAAATACAGAAATAGGTGCCCTGATGTAATATGGTTGGCCCAGGTAGGGCACAATTTGCTTGGAGAACTGGTGGAGGGTGAGGGCCCCATGGGTGGGTTTCTGTATGAGGTAGGTGAAATGAAGGGAAATTTGCAGAGGGGCAAACTGATTGTGGATGAAATGGAGGGTTCATGATACTATGGAGGTGCAGTAAAAGATAGAACCTTGAAGAGATAATCTGGGAGTCCAGTGGGAAAGTTAGAAAAATGAGGAGAAGGAGGAAGTGGCTGATTTGTGACATGATGTAAGACTATCGGGACTCCCATCCCTAAAGGGTGTGAAAAACAACATGAGGGTGAAAGGCACAAAAGGGTGCTATGAATGGGACAACTCATGTGGGTAAGAGTGCTACCAGGTGACAGTATCGAAGATACAAATGGAGGTGTTGGTACTGCAGAGCCGGATATGGGGATCCTGGAGGCAAGTGTTAGAGGGTGTGACTGGAGATGGAAGTGAGATTCAGAGGGAATGACTACATGCTAGTGCTAAGTATATACCTGAAGGGGTTGCGTTGATGTATGATGACCAAGTACCTGCACACATGAAAACCAAATACCCGACGTGAACAACATCTGAAGAGAATCGAACATATGAGCATTTATTTGATAATTTTGAATATGAGCATGCGTACCTGGTCAGGGTATGAAAAAAATGGTGCCCCAAGGGCTCAGGATGAAAAGTGGCCCGGGGAATATCTTGATGTGGATGACAGGATGTTGATCCTGTGACTGAAGATGGATTGAAGAATGGACACCCCGAGCTCCCAGAATGGTGAGTGGAAGTTTGGAGAAAAGGCCTATATATAGCTGTAGGGCCCACATTGCCACCTCATTTGTACTTGCTACCAGAGTGACTGGACAAGAGGTATTTAGAGGAGATTTGGAGATTCGAGGAGAACGAGGCAGTCGATCGAGGACCAACGAGTTTGAGGTTAGTAGTCTGATCATCCTGCATAGAATTAGGTTTTCCATTTTTGGGTAGGGGCTATACGGAGGGTCGTACAGGGGGTTTTTGGAATGTGGGCCCCCAAGTGCACAGACGATCTGAAAATATGTGCGCACAAGTGCGTGCCTGCCCTCCAGAGAGTCACACATGGGGGCGCCCGTAAGGGGGATTAAGGCATGCATTATGTGCACGTCTGTTGGCGACATAGCCGCACATATGTGCGCTGCTGTGTAGTGGATAGGTGCGCTTTGATGCACACTTGTGTTCGTGACAGGGTGCATGGAGGCGCCCCTATAGGCTAAGAAGGTGCGCCTATGGGATGGACAAGCATGCCTATGGAGTGAACATGCGTGCATATGTGTGTGCATGTGGCGTAAACATGCATGCATGTGTGTGCGCCTGTGGGTTAAACAACCGCGCCTTAGGAGCAAGGTTTACGTGTGTAAAACTTATCTTTTTAATGTTTTTTATGGTCAATGTGGTTGACCTAGGATTGTTTTATGTGGCTACAGGTGATCATTGCACACGATGCCAGTCAGTTGGTGAGAGAGGGATTGGTCCCAGTTGAGGGATGTCGTGGCAATTGAGGATCCGGGGGTATGTTCTACTTTGGAAGCCTGTGGGCTGCTGAAGTTCTTTGAGTGCCCGTTGATATGGGCACAAGAGTATCTCCTGCAGTTTCTTATCTGGATGTGGAGTCCAGACCTGCATTGTTTTATGGTGTGGGGAGAGCAGACTACCTTCACTACGGTGGAGGACATATATTTTTTGACTGGGCTCCCGTTTCATGGAACGCCCCTACCGACAGAGCCTGTGTTACCTGCTGACGTGGCGTTAGTGACAGTGGGCCGGAGATGCTGTTCCAGGGTGAAATTTATGTCGAGCTCTGTCATGGGCATTGGGGCAATGGATGCTCTAGCGCATTGTTGTATAGCAGCGATGATTGTGAGAGTGTACGAGTCCCTTGCGACTCAGCAAATCAGTGGTGGCCAGTTGAGTATTATGGAGAGGGTACTGGCTGGTGAGCACTTTGCTTGGGGGCTTACGCTACATGCCAGGATAGTAGGGCAGCTGGACCGTTGTCAGTCCACTGATACAGGAGAGTTTGCCTTTGGGTCCATTCTAGTGGCCTGGTTTTTGGAGAGGGTGCCTATGTTGCACCCTAGGATTTTACTGGGCGCTCCTGGGGCGCGAGATCCACGACTGAGGCGGTGTTCGACTATTTTGCTTCGCCATGGTAGTGGTGAGGGTGACCACTTCTTTACGACTGAGGTGGCACAGGTGTGGTGGTAGATGCCGCAGGTGATATTGCATTTCCCATATGTTGGTGTGGACATCCAGGATGATCTGGACATGGTGTTACCTCCAGGGGAGGTTTATGATCATCGAGGTATGTTGATGAGTTTGATATATATATTTTTTGAGATAGCATGACATGTGTATTTGGTATAGATGATGATACTATCTTTTGTTTGTTTGTATGTGCAGATGTGGAACCTCACGGGCATGGGGTTGAGTTGTTGAGGGCGTCGGCTCGCCAGGAGCCAGGGAGATAGCCGCGGGGAGGGCCGCGGATAGGAGAGAGACGTCAACTTGAGGACGTCGAGGTGAGACCAGCTGAGCCTGAGAGAGCAGCGAGGAGATGCCGGTTTGATGACCCAGGTGCCAGACCATAACGCGCTCCTCTAGCAGAAGCCAGAGCAGATTTTGAGGATATTTGCCGCCACCTGGAGGCGGTGCTACGAGGCATTCCTGAGGGCATGTGGTCGCGTATCCAGGATGAGGGAATCCTGGAGCAGTGTGTGGGGGTTCTACCATCATGGCGGGCTGTGGTACGACAGGCAGCAGTAGCAGGTGCTGCTATGACCGGACACCTCCCGGTCCGGAGGGACCAGTAGTGGGTGGGGGACCATCGCTGAGGGAGGAGTAGGAGGTGGTGCTCTAGAAGCACCGTGAGTGGTGCTCTATGTATTTTTTTATTTTTGTATATAGGATGGTGAGCCCATTTTGTACCGAGGTGCTTGACTGGCCTGCGTATACTTGTATTTTTGTATGTAAACATTTGGATGGCACTATGGACCGACTTATATATACATGAGTATACATTTTGAAATCTATGTGATGTTTACATGTGTTTTGTTAATGTGTTGATGATGTCTAATCTATATATGATGTGACAGGTTTTTTGAAATGTTTATATATTTGTAGAGGTATCTTGATGTGATATATGCCAGTCTAACACAATGTTAGCTAAGTTATCTGTAATTTGATTCAATTGTCTTGGAATATGTGTAAATGTAATGAAATCAAAATGTCGAGATAAAAGTCTAACCTACAAGTATTTGTGAAAGAGGCAAGGATCGCAGACGCGGTACACATTGTTGAGCTGGAGAAAAACTAGTTGAGAGTCGAGAAAGATGCTAAGGTGATGAATACGATGATGTTGGGCATCGACGAGGAGGCTAATGACGACAGTGTATTCAGCTTGGTTGTTGGTGGCTGAACCTAAACATATGCTTCTCGAATGGAGCATTTCATGTGAGTGGGTATAGAGGGCCCAAGCTGCTAAAGCGAGATTTTGTGTCCAACGGATGGTGTCATCGGCATAACCGATGTGGTAGGCCGATGGAGGAAGCATCTGTCAATATCACAAATGATAGTTTATACGTGAGGGATGTTAGCAAGTCCCTCGACCATCCCTTCCCCCCCAAATGGAAGGAATCCCAATGACGATTCCCATACTCACTCCCACCATACCCCCTACACCCCCACTCACTACTCTCCCTGCCACAGCTGGGGGCAGGAGAAAGAAGAAGGAGCCCATAGCTCCACTTCCCCCGCACATCCAACCTCCTTGCGCACTATGTGAGAAAGATGGACACCAAACCAACAACTGTCCATCTTTACCTGAGTTACGAAACCTGATTCCGCTCAATCAAACACCATCAACACTCGCCACAGTAGCCAGTACTGCCACTACTGTCCCTCACTGAAGTAGCTACAATGCTTACCCTCCCTAATATGGTGTTAGCAATTCCTACTCCATTGCCAAAACTGACCATCAAGAAGCAAGGCTTCTATACTCTGCTTGTTGATTAAGGTTGGTTGTCATTGATGTCAACCCTTGAAGAAATCCCCGTAGCACAAAGGTTGGGTAATGGACCCAAGATTGTTTGTTGTAAAGATGATTCATTATATTCTTTTCATGGTTGATAATAAGTAGAAATGGATGAACTCCAAAGTGGTCCCCTTATGGTGAAATCCCTCACGAGAAGACGCTTTGTGGATTGAGTTATCCTAGAAGTATGGTTAGAGAACCCATGCTTATTTGTGGAATAATGAGATGAAGGTCAGTGAATTTTTCAGTGAAAATATCCTATATGGATAGTGATTTTCATGCCATTTCTAGTGGTATGTGGGATGTCACATAACTCCTCACGATTAGAGAGTTATGGCCATGAGAAGTTGGAGAACCCAGATTTGGGTAGTGGACCCAAGTTTGTTTGATGGATAACGGTATGAGTTTTGATATATTTACAGGTAACACTATTCTATATGTATGGTACATTTCATTCCATTTCTGGTGGTATGTGGAACTTCACATAACTCCTCGCGGTTTGAGAGTTACGGCCTTACGAAATTGGAGGACCCTCTTATGTCATCTAGAAGCCCCAAAAGGTCAAAGTAGTCAAAGTGGTTTAATAGATTTTAGAAGGTGACCCACACACAGGTGACACACAGCCGTGAATGAAAATTCCAGATGGAATTCTCCCAATTCAAATTGGAATTGGATGTTTAGTAGGTCGGCTTAGGCTAGTTAATTCACCTGCAAGTTAAATAAACCAAAAGAAAAGATAGAAAAACCCAAATGGGGTAGGAAATTGATACCTTTCCCTAGTGGAGTCGCCAATCTGTTGCACCTCTTTTCTCACCTTAGTGAGAAAAATAGAGGTGCTTGCCAACTTAGTTGGGTTTGCTAAGAAGGACAGCTGTAAGGAAAAGGGTTAGAGAAAGAAATATAAAAGAACAACTAAGAATTAAACTAAGAAATAAAACAACAACTAAATTAATGAGCATAGGGACATAAGGAAAAAAGAAACAATGAGACCCATGTCACCAATGGTAAGGCTGATATTAGTGAAAGAAAACATCGAGAAGAAAGAGGACTATGAGTCCCTTCTTCCTCCAAGGGAGGGCTCTTGGACCCCCACAAATAAGCTCTTCTTACAACTTTGAAAATGAAAATGAAAATGGTGAAAGAATTCTTTGCTAATCCACTCAATGGGTGAGATGGATTTCCCAATGCAATGATGCTATTATACTCTTGATGAGAATAGAGGATTCCTCAAGAGAATAGTGGCAACATAACTTTGCTATTGAATTCCTTGAAAAATGAAGTGCATCCATGGCCTTTTTATAGCATTTATTTGAGTTATTGTCCAACTAGTTTGTAGTGTGTAAAGAGGCTAATTAGGGCATTTCTAGGTCTTTGACCAGCCACCCAGTCGATTAAAATCTATTAAACCACTTTGACTACTTTGACCTTTTGGGGCTTCTAGATGACATAAGAGGGTCCTCCAATTTTGTAAGGCCATAACTCTCAAACCGTGAGGAGTTATGTGAAGTTCCACATACCACCAGAAATGGAATAAAATGTACCATACATATAGAATAGTATTACCTGTAAATATATCAAAACTCATACCATTATCCATCAAACAAACTTGGGTCCACTACCCAAATCTGGGTTCTCCAACTTCTCATGGCCATAACTCTCTAATCGTGAGGAGTTATGTGACATTCCACATACCACTAGAAATGGCATGAAAATCACTATCCATATAGGATATTTTCACTAAAAAATTCACTGACCTTCATCTCATTATTCCACAAATAAGCATGGGTTCTCTAACCATACTTCTAGGATAACTCAATCCACAAAGCGTCTTCTCATGAGGGATTTCACCATAAGGGGACCACTTTGGAGTTCATCCATTTCTACTTATTATCAAACATGAAAAGAAAATAATGAATCATCTTTACAACAAACAATCTTGGGTTCATTACCCAACCTTTGTGCTACGGGGATTTCTTCAAGGGTTGACATGAATGACAACCAACCTTAATCAACAAGCGGAGTATAGAAGCCTTGCTTCTTGATGGTTAGTTTTGGCAATGGAGTAGGAATTGCTAACACCATATTAGGGAGGGTAAGCATTGCAGCTACTTGAGTGAGGGGCAGTAGTGGCAGTACTGGCTACTGTGGCAAGTGTTGATGGTGTTTGATTGAGCGGAATCAGGTTTCGTAACTCAGGTAAAGATGGGTAGTTGTTGGTTTGGTGTCCATCTTTCTCACATAGCGTGCAAGGGGGTTGGACACACAGGGGAAGTGGAGCTGTGGGCTACTTCTTCTTTCTCCTGCCCCCAGTTGTGGCAGGGAGAGTAATGAGTGGGGGTGTAAGGGGTATGGTGGGAGTGAGTATGGGAATCGTCATTGGGATTCCTTCCATTTAGGGGGGAAGGGATGGTCGAGGGACTTGTTAACATCCCTCACGTCTAAACTATCATTTGTGATATTGACAGATGCTTCCTCCATCGGCCTACCACATCGGTTATGCCGACGGCACCATTCGTTGGATACAAAATCTCGTTTTGGCAGCTTGGGCCCTCTATACCCACTCACATGAAATGCTCCATTCGAAGAGCATATGTTTGGGTTCAGCCACCAACAACCAAGCAAAATACACTGTCGTCATTGGCCTCCTTGTCGATGCCCAGCATCATCGTATTCATCACCTTAGCATCTTTCTCGACTCTCAACTAGTCATTCTCTAGCTTAACAATGTGTACCGCGTCCGCGATCCTTGCCTCTTTCACAAATACCTGTAGGTTAGACTTTTATCTCGACATTTTGATTTCATTACATTTACACATATTCCAAGACAATTGAATCAAATTACAGATAACTTAGCCAACATTGTGTTAGACTGGCATATATTACATCAAGATACCTCTACACATACATAAACATTTCAAAAAACCTGTCACAGCATATATAGATTAGACATCATCAACACATTAACAAAACACATGTAAACATCACATAGATTTCAAAATGTATACTGATGTATATATAAGTCGGTCCATAGTGCCATCCAAATGTTTACATACAAAAATACAAGTATTTGTAGGCCAGTCAAGCACCTCAATACAAAATGGGCTCACCATCCTATATAAAAAAATACAAAAATACATAGAGCACCACTCACAGTGCTTCTAGAGCACCACCTCCTACCCCTCCCTCAGGCAGTGGTCCCCCACCCACTACTAGTCCCTCCGGACCGGGAGGTAACCATCCGGTCATAGCAGCACCTGCTACTGCTTCCCGTCGTACCACAGCCTGCCACGGTGGCAGAACCCCCACACACTACTCCAGGATGCCCTCATCCTGGATACGCGACCACATGCCCTTAGGCATGCCCTGTAGCACCGCCTCCAGGTGGCGGCGAATATCCTCAAAATATGCTCTGGCTTCTGCTGGAGGAGCGTGTTATGGTTTGGCAACTGGGTCATCAAACCGACATCTCCTCGCTTCTCTCTCAGGCTCAGCTAGTCTCACCTCGACGTCCTCACGCTGATGTCTCTCTCCTACCCGCGACCGATGTCTCTCTCCTACCCACGGCCCTCCCCGCAGCTGTCTCTCCATATTCTAGCGAGCCGACGCCCTCAACAACTCAACCCCACGCCCATGAGGTTCCACATTTGCACATACAAACAAACAAAAGATAGTATCATCATCTATACCAAATACACATGTCATGCTATCTCAAAAAATATATATATCAAACTCATCAACATACCTCGATGATAAAAAACCTCCCTTGGAGGTAACACCATGTCCAGATCATCCCGGAAGTCCACACCAACATATGGGAACTGCAATATCACCTGCGACATCTGCCACCACACCTGTGCCACCTCAACCGTAAAGAAGTGGTCGCCCTCGCCACCGTGGCGAAGAAAAATAGTCGACCACCACCTCAATCGCGGCTCTTGTGCCCCAGGAGTGCCCAATAAAATCCTAGGGTGCAACATAGGCACCCTCTCCAAAAACCAGGCCACTAGAATGGACCCAAAGGCAAACTCTCTTGTGTCAGTGGACCGACAATGGTCCAGCTGCCCTACCATCCTAGCATGCAGCGTAAGCCCCCAAGCGAAGTGCTCACCAGCCAGTATCCTCTTCATAATACTCAACTGACCACCACTGATTCGTTGAGTCGCAAGGGACCCATACACTCTCACAATCATCGTTGCTATACAACAATGCGCTAGAGCATCCATCGCCCCAATGCTCATGACAGAGCCCGACATAAAGTTCACCCTGGAACAACATCTCTGGCCCACTGTCACTAACGCCACGTCAGTAGGTAACACAGGCTCTGTCGGTAGGGGCGTTCCACGAAACGGGAGCCCGGTCAAAAAATATATGTCCTCCACCGTAGTGAAGGCGATTTGCTCTCCCCACACCATAAAACAATGCAAGTCTGGACTCCACATCCAGATAAGAAACTGTAGGAGATACTCTTGTGCCCATATCAATGGGCACTCAAAGAACTTTAGCAGCCCACAGGCTGCCAAAGTAGCACATACCCCCAGATCCTCAATTGCCACGACATCCCTCAACTGGGACCAATCCCGCTCTTGCCAACTGACCGGCATCATGCACAATGATCACCTACAGCCACATAAAACAATCCCAGGTCAGCCACATTGACCATAAAAAACATTAAAAAGACAAGTTTTACACCCGTAAACCTTGCTCCCAAGGCGCGGTTGTTTAACCTACAGGCATGCACACATGCACGCCTGTTTACGCCACAGGCACACACATATCCATGCCTGTTCACTCCACAGGTGCGCCTGTATATCCCATAGGTGCACCTGCTCAGCCTATAGGGGTGCCTCCATGCACCCTGTCATGAACACGTGTGTGCATCAAAGCGCACCTGTCCACTACACAGCCGCGCACACATGCACGACTGTGTCGCCAACAGACACACACATAATGCGCGCCTTAGTCCCCCCTACGGTTGCCCCCATGCATGGCTATTTGGAGGGTAGGTGCGCACTTGTGCGCGCATATTTTCGGATCGCCCGTGCTCTTGGGGGCCCACATCCCAAAAACCCCTTGTACGACCCTCTGTATAGCCCCTGCCCAAAAATGGAAAACCTAATTCTATGCAAGATGATCAGACTACTAACCTGAAACTCGTTGGTCCTCGATCGACTGCCTCATTCTCCTGGAATCTCCAAATCTCCTCTAAATACCTCTCGTCCAGTCACTCTGGCAGCAAGTACAAATGAGGTGGCAATGTGGGCCCTACAGCTATATATAGGCCTTTTCGCCAAACTTCCACTCACCATTCCGGGAGCTCTGGGTGTCCATTCTTCAATCCATCTTCAGTCATGGGATCAACATCCCGTCATCTACATCAAGACAGTCCCTGGGCCACTTTTCATCCTGAGCCCCTGGGGCACCATTTTTTTCATACCCCGACCAGGTATGCATGCTCATATTCAAAATTATCAAATAAATGCTCATATGTTCGATTCTCTTCAGATGTTGTTCACATCAGGTATTTGGTTTTCATGTGTGCAGGTACTTGGTCATCATACATCAACGCAATCCCTTCAGGTATATACTCAGCACTAGCATGCAGTCATTCCCTCTGAATCTCACTTGCATCTCCAGTCACACCCTCTGACATTTTCCTCCAGGATCCCCATCTTCGGCTCTGCAGTACCAACACCTCCATTTGCATCTTCGGTACTGTCACCCGGTATCACTCTTACCCACATGAGTTGTCCCATTCATAGCACCCTTTTGCACCTTTCACACTCATGTTGTTTTTCACACCCTTTAGGGATGGGAGTCTCGATAGTCTTACATCATGTCGCGAATCAGCCACATCCTCCTTCTCCTCATTTTGCTAGCTTTCCCACTAGACTCCCAGATTATCTCTTCAAGGTTCTATTTTTTACTACACCTCCATAGTATCATGAACCCTCCATTTCATCCACAATCAGTTTGCCCCTCTGCAAATTTCCTTTCATTTCACCTACCTTATACAGAAACCCACCCATGGGGTCCTCACCCTCCACCAGTTCTCCAAGAAAATTGTGCCCTACCTGAGCCAACCATATTACATCGGGGCACCTGTTTCTGTATTTGTACACTCATCCCAAAATTATTCTTTATTTATTGTACAAAGGCCTTTATTTCCCGCATTTCCATACCTTTTTGTCATCACCTTTTGGCGACCTTCTTCCCTTTTTGTCAAAAGCAACCCATGTTACCCTTGGTTGGGGCACTACTTATCATCTACCCTTGATGACATCGTCCATATACTCTGAGTATCCCACAAGCCACTTACCTATGCCCTCTAAGTTTGTCCACTTTGTCCTACCTCTGGCACAACTTATCCCACGTCTTGTTGTCCCCCTGACACTCGACTTCGTTGAACGGTTGCGACCACTTATACTTCGCATATACCCCCAACCAAGGGTAGTCTTGCATCTTCATCCATCTTGACTTCGACCATGTACCTCCTCCAGTTCATCACCTCACCTAGTAGATTTCATGAAGCCCTTGGCTTCTCAGAGTCACGTCCCCCTTTCTGTCGACATCAACACAGTTTTGTAGAAGGGCGACAGTATCTTAACTCTCATTACCTTTCCAATGAGAGATCTTGAATGGCACAGGGGGAACTACAATTGCTCCCTGCTGTCGTTGACCCCCGTAACATTCGACTTCAACACTTTCTCATGTTACGGTGGGTATTACTTTGCGACTATTACAGTTATTTCTTATATTTGCCGAAGACCTCTGAACTGGGCTGGGCTATCAATGGCTACAGAATCCATGATATTTCTTACTGATATCACTGCCTACCATTCAGAGTATGTTCCTCCACACAATTGTCTTCTACCCTTATCAGGACCGCCCCTGAGGGCGCTGCAGTTGTCTACATCAACACATCATTCCTCTTTTGAGTTACATGACACGAGCATGGGGCATGCCCGCCTTGTTTGTACACAGTTTATTTTTACACACCTTATGGCAGGTCGGGTTCTACAGGTTCCCTTCTCCCTCCAACGGGTAACTCTTGACAATCCCACTATTTCTCTCTCTTACAACAACACTCTCAGTAGAAGAAACATTGATGGATTTCGGCTATACGTATGCTCCTAACCTCATCCATCAGGGGGCATCTGTTATCACTGAAATTTCGTCAGAAAATGGTTACAAGAATTTAGCATTGTCAAATAGTTATGAGGTCACCCATGGACTAGAATTACCACAAAAGAATTTCCAAATGGTCAAAAACTATACAACTAGTGACAAAATTAAAGGGTGCTATGAAGACATAGGGAACGCGCGCACATGCGCAAAACAGAAATGCAAGAATCGCACACATGCGCACAATGCGCAACTGTTGTCACAAAAATCCATGCACCTAAGAAACGATGCATTTATGAGAGTGGTTGGCCTCCCACCCACTTTCGGTTCAGCTTCCAAGTTGATTTAACACTCAAATCTGGAATGGATTCGACTGGGTGGCTGGTCAAAGATCTAGAAATGCCCTAATTAGCCTCTTTACACACTACAAACTAGTTGGACAATGTATCCCATATATTGAACCTAGGTCATGCCAAAAGTGCACTTCTCCATTTTGGCAAACAACTTGTGTTTCTGTAATGTTTGAAGGACCTGTCGGATGTGGTGGAGGTGCTCTTCCCAAGTCTGGTTGAAGATCATGATGTCATCCAAGTACACTACTACAAATGAGTTGGTGAATGGTCACAATATGCCATCCATCAGCCTCATGAAGGTTGCGGGAGAATTCGTCCGAAAAGCATGACCATCCATTCGAAAAGGCTCTCCTTGGCTTTGAAGGAAGTATTTCATACTTCAGATAGTTCGATTGGTACCTGGTGATACCCAAAATTCAAGTCGATCTTGCTGAAATATTTTGCCCCTTTGAGTTGGTCTAGAAGGTCATCAATTCGTGAGATTGGGTACCTATTCTAGACAATGATCTTGTTAAGCACTTGATAGTCAATACAGAGTATCCAAGTCCCATCCTTCTTATGTGCCAAAATGACCGGGATCCCACAGGGTGATGAACTTGGTCATATGTGACCTTCCTATAGAAGCTCCTGAATCTACCTTTTGATTTCATCGTTCTCTAGAATAGAGCGTCGATAGATCAGTCCATTGGGAAGCAATGCACGTGGGGTCAAATCAATGGGGTGCTTGAGCTGAAAGTGCAAAGGCACCCCTGTGGGTGAGGTGAAGATGTCTTGATACTCCTCCACAACCTTGTCCATTTTTTGTTGTCGTGTGGAGGAGACCTGTCTGGAGGTCATGGCCATAGTATTCTTCTTTCCCTGAGGGTGTGTTGAAACAGAGCTTAAATTTTTACTTTAAGAACAAAATTTTTGGTATCCTGGAGTCTTTGCATTATCAAAATCTTTATAAAATAAAAATTTTTCATACCTAATGAATTTGAAATACACTTGGGTTTTATTCTTGGAAAAAGAATGGTTGAGAATTAAATCAATGTACGCTCCAAATACTTTTTCAAATAATATTCTAAATGAACCGTAATAATAGAACTTAAGAATTTTAAAACCATATCGGGATACCGGAGTTCGCTATTTGATAATAACAAATTTTAATGCATATTAAGTCCCGATCTCCCGACCTCCGATTTCCCGATACGCTAATACATGATTAATCCAACTTTTACTTAACTATCATTTTAAAATGAGTTTTAACTTTGAACTAATCATATCGGGAAATCGCGTTTCGCGGTTTTGAATGAACAAGTAAACTTAACATCGTTTTCTCCGATTTCCCGATCCCCGATCATAATCAATTCTTAATGGAGTTTTGACGATAAGCTAATTACTGCTAAGTATGATTAAGAGTAATTAATTATATCGGGAAATCGCTATTCGCGATTCCGCGAATAGAAATTTTCACATCATCAGAAGTCCCAATCTCCCGATCCCCGATTTCCGAGATCTTGATTAATAAAACTCCAAAAAGATAATCTGGATTAATTAAAATAATGAAATGATTAACTTAATTAATATATCGCAGTTTCGACGATCAGGGTTTTACGATGACTCATTTTCTTGACATTGAGAGTTCCGAAACCCCGATGAAAGCATTTTCAAACTTCAAATAAAGGACATGTATTAGACAGGTATCTATTATATATTCGAAAATATTGGAAAGTCTCAGGTACGAGCATTAAAAGCATTTATTGGTAATATCTTTGCATTTATTTCATAATAGATGGAAAGATTTCAAAAATACTATCATATATTTGAAATAACGTTTGAAACATTTACATCACTCTAAGCTAAATTCTTCTCTGCTACAGGAACCCGAGAAAACACAGAGCGCATATTCTTCTTAGAGCTGCTACATCATTGGCATTCAGGTTCATTTCAGAATCTCGCTACTCGGAAATTAAACACGGAGCTGGTGAACATATAGTGATGGCGCCCAAAAAAGCTTCAAAGAAAGGCGAAGAACAACCAGAAAACGATATTATCTTAGATACTACTGCAGCTGGGGTAGTACACAATATCAAATCATGGACTACAATTGCAGATAAAATGGAAGGGGAACTCTCTTATTCGGATGATGAAGATGAAAATTACCTCCGAAATATCGCCAGCACAGATCTTCATAAAGTTGCTGCACGCCCAAGATTAGTTTCATATACGGATATGATTATTTGGGCACTGGACAAAGTAGACATTCCAACGAGGAGCATACTGAACGAGCGAGGAGAGGTCACTGGCTCATTCAAACCCAAACACATTCAAGTAATGTATAAGTTATCACCCAATCATAAGCATACTTTAAATTCTGAGTTTTTAGCTGCATTTCAGCAAAAAGAATGTGTTGATGGAGGTCAATCTTATTCAGACATGATAAGAGAATGGGTTAGAGACAAAAACAAATTTAGGGCCGATGGACAGGGGATATATGCTACTGCTTCATTAAGTGACTGCATGAGGTATTTAGCAATGATGTTATGCAGATTATTTGGAAAAAAGGACTCAAATCACTTTAGTGCAGAATGGACACCCCTCCTAGAAGAGGTCTCAGAGGGGCGTAGTTTCAATTGGCACAAGATTTTGTCAGATAATATCACCACAGAAGTCACAAAATACAAGACAGCTAGGGAAAAGGGGCAGTATGTGGCCTTTTACATGTCTGGTTATATAATGGATGCTATATGTTTTAGAACTCCTTTCCCGTTGATGAGCTGGAGCTGGAACCCTTCTTGCACAGAACCTGTTCATAAATATCATTTGACTTTGTGGGAAGACCATGCTAAAGATAGCTTTTATGAGATATGTCATTTTGTGATTATTCCATTGCACCAGATATTCTTTGGTTTTGAACCTCCTCGAATTTCACATGCCATTATGGAAAACCTTAAAACAGTGGCAGACTGGTTCGTTGAAGAACATTTTTCATATGTTAGGGTTTATGGATGTGCTATCCCACCACATGCACTCCCAAAAATACTTCCAGATCGGTTGGTTTGCAGAGAGGTAGCATATCAGCTAGTAAATGGTGGTATCGGAATTGAATTGAAAGCCCAACAGAAGAAATCGTGGCCATATTTTCTTGTCTATTTAGGAAAATTTGCATTATTAAATTTTGGTCATTCTAAAGTAGAAGCAGAATCACTAAATGAAATAAAACTAGTGGATATAGAACACATAAAACATGATCCCTATCAAATTATTAATAGGCATATTGCACAATGTGGGCTAAAAGCATATGAGCATGAGGAGTCATTTTATGATGACGTCTTCAGAAACGTTAAGTCGTATAATGAGGTTCAGAGCAAAGTGCAGACTTTATCACCTGATGCACAGGTGGGGTTTGCATCGTTTCAAAGAAACAGAAGACAATGTTTGCCTAAGATTTTACAGGGAGAGATATCAACATCGGAGCATGAGTCAAAAACCATTCCTCCTGGTTTTAATACCAATACTCAGCATGATGCCAGTGGCAAAGATAAATCCAAAGATTCTAAGCTACCCCCACAGAATACAGAGGATTCTCAGAACAAAGAAACAGATTCCGGTAAGGGAAAAGGAATACAGACAAACCCAATAGACCTCGATGACATTCCAGAAACCGTCGGGGGAACAACTTCAACAGAATTGGGCAGTCCCATTACAGCATTAACCCCGCTTCAAGAAACTTTTGGGAACCCTCATGAAGAAGGTCTGTACGTGAGTGAATTGGAACCAATCAGTAGAGATGAATTGCCTTCATCAGATTACTTTTTTAGCAAGAAACGCAGAGCTGTATTGAAGCAGGAGTCACATTCTGTAGGTGAAAGGATATTTAAGAGACACAAAATCATCATTGATGGGAAGAAGTTGCAGGATAATGCATTTGCTACAGAGCTGGCAGGGTCTATGGGGGCCATAGCATCGGCCAACGTGTACTCAGTAGAAACTCTGATCAATACAATAGAACAGAAAAATCAAGAAATCACACAGTTACAGAGCAGTTTGAAAGAAAATGAAAAGAGGATCGGATGGGGAATAAAAAAGGGGCTTGAGCAAGCTAGACTCAAGGATATCCAGGATATTCAAAAGTTAGAAGAAAATCTAACCGAAGCAAAGCATACGATCCAAATTACTCAAGAACAAATGCAAGCTCTAGACACTGAAAACAAATCACTACAAGACAAGATCATTTCAATTACTAATCAAGTAATTGGAATAGATCAATTCAAAACCAAAGCAGTTGAGATGTATACTGATATTCAGCAGGGACAACAAAGGGTATTTTGTAATCTGAAGACTATCCAAAATTATTTTCATGAATCTAAGAAATCCTTGGACGTGGCTGCATTGAAAGAAATGGAAGCTAAAGCTGTAAGGGATTCCTTTCAAAGGGTACTCTCTTATTTACAGGAGGAGGGAATTGGACAGTCACAAAAGTTATCTATTTCAGAGCAGATGAAAGGAGATGTGATGTTAAAAGTATGGGAAACAAAGCTGGAAGGATATAAAGGAACAATTGAAGGAGTTATTAGCAGTTGCCAAAAAATCTTTGGTTCTATTGAAAAAGATTCAATACAGGACGAAAACAATGGCTTGTCCGAGTCATTAGAAGAAATCAACATCGATTGTCATCAGCTGAAGATAAGAGAGGAACTTGAAGAAAAGAAAACAAAGATCTCAAATGTCAAAACAGTGAACATTTCAGAAATCGAGAAGTGGATGATCGGCCCCAGTTCGAAATTGGAGAAAATCAAGTCTATTGAGAAGGCAATTGTAAATCAATTACCAGGGTTACAAAGAAGCTTTTTCTCCCTCGAAGCAAACGAGGTACCCGAAGTCCCTAAAGCTTTGGTAAATTTTTTAGAAAGACACATTCAAGCAACCAAAGCAGATGAAGAAAGTTTTCCTCCCCAGAATTAAATCTTTGGAAATATTTCTATTTTTAAGTATTTTGTAATAATCATAAACGGTTGACATTAGTCTATTGCAACCGATAGATTAAGAAATTAGTTATTTGCCAACAGAAATTTTGAACAGGAATGTATAAATACAATTTGGTGAGGCTAAAAGAGGGCTTCAGAAATTTTGGGAACGAGGACCATTTTTGTATGACAAGTTTTAAAGTTTATCAGAAGACTTTTCACAAGAAGATTCTGAATCTTGTCATTCAGTGACTATGTTTCTATCTTTCTCTAGTTTCATTTGTTGAATTTTCTTCTTAATGTGCATTTCTAGCAAATGAATCAATCTGAAATTATATGCAGTTATTGTTTGTAGCATTAGATTGGTTTGGATGTTGAATGTGTTACAGTTTTTCCTCTGGAATTATTTCAATAATTTTAAGACCTGTAACCTTCTGTTCCTTAATATCTTCTTTGTTAGAAAATCTACGTTCCTTTCTTTATTGTAATAGAAATATAAGATTCTTTTCAGATTAAAGCCTTATATTTCTTTGTGTTATGTTTCATCGTTTATGATCTCATAATTGTCACTGAACCAGGAGACGGCCTTACTTGTGTTATCATTTTCTGTTTTGAGTTTTGAAGTTGTTTTACTTATTTCTGACCTAAAACTCTGAAGTAACAAATTCATTAAAAATCCTTTTAAATAAAAATATAAAAATCAATCACCTATGACAGTCCCAAACGGAAGACAACCGAACATAGAACCCGGTTTACAAGATCAAACTAGTATTGCATTGAATCTATTTAATACTATCTTGCAAACTGCAACAAATCGAACCAAGTTAGAACGATCTTGGGCTACGATTGAACGTGATATAACCATCCAGGAACAAAGGGAAGAAAGACAGACAGTTGAGAAACCGACTCTGATCAAGTTTCCCTTGTTTCATTGTTAAATAAGTATTATCATTTTATGGATGCCTAGACGGTGTGTTTTATAGCCTTAAAACACAAACTCTGGAACAACAGGGTGGATCATTAGGAAAAAAAATTTCTTGGTTTTGGAAATGATATTACTCCATTGTTTCATAGTAACCAAAGAGATAGTGATAGGAGGTGGTACATTTGGTATCTTATACAACTTATTTCCCAAGGTAACATTAACAGCATGAGGCTGGGACTCATACACAACATGTCACTTCCACAAGTATGGTTGGCCTAATAATACATCACAAACATCAAGAGGCAAAATGTCACATAATGCCTCATCGGTGAATGGCTTGATGTTGTAGGGAAGGAAACACTATTGGCTGACACAGAGATCTCATCCTTGGTGAAGCCACCTGATGGTGTACGGTTGTGGGTGTGTTGTGTTCAACAAGCCCAACCGCTTCATGACCTCTACTAAAATGAGGTTCTTTTGGCTCCCACTGTCAACAAGGAACTGTAGCGGGGAGCTCTTTACCCACATTTGAGAGTGGAAGAGACGCTCCTCCTCCTCTGGATCTTCTGGTTTTTCCTTTTGGATCTTCGTGGTGGAAACAATGGCATTGGACTCCGCATCGATAATCTGCTTCCCTCTTTCATTCCCATTCTTGGGATCTGATTCAACGTCAGAGAATGTATCTGATTCAGAAGCCCTCATCTTGGCCACCAGTGACTGTTTGGACCGACACTCACTTGTGTTGTGAGTGGAGCTCTTATGAAACTCACACCACTTTCCTGTGTCCTTCTTCAGCTTCGTGGTGTTGTTCTTTGCTTGTGACTTTGGTAGGTTGTATTGAGCCACCATGCCTTGTATTTTTCCTTTGTTCTACGGTTTGGGGGCACCTTTCACTTACTTTTGATTTGTAGATCCAAAGTCTTGCTTCTTCTGTTTGAATTTCTGCTCAATCTTGGCAGCATACCGGTATGTCGTACCAAGCAAGGAGATGTCGAGGAACTCCATTTCCTCCTAAATCTATTTATGTAAACAACTGTGGTACTTCAGTACCAAATGTTTCTCTGAATCTTTGATACCCAACTTTGTGTGTAGGGTATGGAATAGATTCGTTATCTCATGCACATCTTGATCCCTTTGTTGCCGCAACGTAGTCCATTGTATGTACTTTTCCTCATAGCTCCCCACGGGATAATATTTTTCCTTGATGGAATATCAGAAAGAATTCTAAGTGGGTATGAATGAGAACAGATAGGTTTCCCCCTCAACCTTTTTCTCACAGTAGTTTTCCCACCAGTCCTTGATATGGGGGTAGATTTGAGTAGTGAAAAAATAATCTTCTCCCGGTCAGAAAAGTTATGAACCGAGAAATATCCTTCTAATAGATTCAACCATATATCTACAACGTCTGCATCTATTTTTCCATCAAATATGGTAATTTTAAAGTTCACTTGTACCTTAAAAGGGGTTGCACCTCTAGAGTGGCTGTTGGATGCAGATGCGCCGCTAGTGGGCAATCGTTGAAGGATCTGGGTGAAGTTATCCATCATCATGTTCCTTTGTTTTTGAAGGGCCTCCTCGAGCAATATTTTGATAGGATCTCCTGCTCCCTCATCTTTCTTTTTATCCCCAATGGGTGGTCACCAGGGTTTGCAAGGCTGATCTTGCAAAGGTTCAAACAGATCGAGCCCTAACTCCTTATACCCCGACCTCGTTGGGGACATGCAAAGAAGGATAGAGAAAGAGAAGACCGCTCTGATACCACTGATCCGAATTTATGCAGAAACACAACATAATACACAAATAACCATGAATATAAAGATGCAGTGGAAATAACACTTCATTTCATTAATATCAAAGAACTGAAATTTGTTTACAGACATAATAGAAATAAACTAGCTAGGGCGCTAGTAGCTTATCTCTGATAAGAGATGTGGTGGCTACAAACCTTTGAAATCTATGTTACAATGAGTCTAGAAGGCCTATATGTTATTTAAAAATAATGGAAACCCTAGACGTCCACAAACCTAACCCTAGGAGATGAAACGCCAGAATATGGGCCCCGTCGGGGTAAATTGGTGCATCAATTTCTCGAGGTCGTAACTTTTGCATACTATGTCCGTTTGACGCATATGATACATCGTTAGAAATGTCTATCCGAGGAATACAACTGCTAACAATAGATCTCAATGTTTGGGACAAATTGATATTCATCGATTGGTCAATGCCCAAAAAACATAGTTTAAGGCCTCAAAATGGCTCTGAAAGTTCAGTACCCGAAAAACTGCCAAAAATAGTAAATTGTAATACAATTAAGGAAACTGAAAAACTAAAAGAAACAATGGTGGGGGTCCAAGTGGAATAGGTGGGTGGCCACCAATATCCACTTAGATCACAAGTCTAGGGGCGTGCCATGAGAATATGGGCACGAATTTCATCTTTGAGGCCACAGATAAAGCATTCCCTAAACAAAGCATCTGACATGCCCTCCATTTAGAAATCCAAGCGCTCAAATGCGACAATAAAGTCTTCCTTTGTCCCTGACTTCTTTAACTTGGTAAAATGGCCTAAATGGTGGGTGTCAGAGTCAAAGAGGTCATAAAGTTTGACCATAAAATGTGTCCAAGCAACATACCCTTGGCATTCCTTTTTTCTCCATTGCCACCATTTCCATTGTTCCGGATCCATATGTAGGACACCATAACGAAGCTTGGATAAATCATCAGTAATTCCATGCAAAGATAAATAATGTTCCATTTGGGTGACCCAACCTATGGTATTTGAGCCATCAAATTTCTTCACCTCAATTTTGGGAGGGAGGAGGTCTCGAGAAAAGTGGGTAGTATGAGGACCTTTGTAATGGCAAAAGTCATGGTCTTCCTAATAATATGGTTTTTCAAAAGAGGAAGGGTTATGCGAATGGCCCATGAAGTGTTCTTTGAGGTATTTGAGGTCTTTGATGTGGGAACATTATTCCTTGAGGATCTCAATAGAAGAATTGATTGAGATAAGGTTGGCATTGATAGTATTGATGTCTTCCTAGTTCTGGTGGGTGTCAACATTCAAGGTATTGAGTTCTTGGGCTTGTGTGGTAGCCATTTGGAAAAATGAGTAAGCAAATGGTATAAGGGAAACAAAAAGGGGTCTTGAGGAGTGGGTGGGACCATGGAGAAGAAGGGTGTAAAATGATAGGTACCACTGTGATCAAGGTGAAAAGGGGGATCCAATGGGATAGGAGCCAAATAAGGGTGTCGGAGAAGGGTTGGGTCCACAAAAATAATTGTGTTAAAAATGATAGGTATCATTGGAATTGGGGTGAAGAGAGGAACCAAGTGGGATAGGTCCCAAAGAAGTGTGCATGCGATAACACTATACCTTTTTTTTTAACTCCTGTGGAGTTATACTCCAATATGAATAATAATGCAGTGTTGAAATGCCCAAATTCTTAAGAGGAAGAAATGTGTAGTAATTTCGCAACCCGAATGCAGGAGGAACAGTTGCGCAGTAATAGATCTTGTCGGTTCTATTTTTTCTTACATCCCAAGAATTAGGGTATGCAGGGTGTCTATAGACAATGGGTTTCCCTGTGCTATAGCTCTATGATATACGTGCAAGGTCCAATAGTAGTACTCAACCCAATATCTCAAGGCACCAACTAAGGAGGCGAGACCATGCCCTTAGATGTACTACCCAACTACCCAGGTACTAGAGAGTATCTTCCTGAGTGTTGTTCTCGGTGATGCTATAGCAGTCAAGTGGCCAATCGGTTTATCTATGGATGGATTTAGGAGATCTAGGTCGATCCGTATATAGGTTTTATCTGATGCGCTACCACTCAAAGGGTTACCAACAGGGGTTCCAAGGGTGGCCAACATATGTGTGCTTAAGTACCACTTGTATTTTTTACGTGTATGACTCCCTGACCATGGGTTTATGCGTGTAACTAAATATATTTGTAGCTTTAAGATGTCAAAATATGTCTCTACATTGAAAAGAAAAATTAACCCACAATTTTCTGCCAAGGAAAGTGCTCTGATACCACTTGTAGTATTCCAGGTATAAAATAGTATGTAGAACATAAATATTTTAGCTAGAAATGGTAGAACAACAATGATATAACCATAACAATACCAAAATAATACCAGAATAGCACCAAAAAGAGCACCTTGATTAATGATAGCAATGTTCACTTGCCTCTTTGAGGGGGGCAACCTCCAGCAGAGCAGAGCTCTATTACAATAATATCCAAGACAAGATTTCTCATACCCTCTACTCCTATTTATACTAAATCTATCTATCCAAAAGAACAATCTAGAGGAAGATCCTTCTAGAGGCGGAAGATTCTATTAGGCCTTCTTACATTTGACTTATTCTTCCTTACTTCTAGGCCTTTATTACATGGAATTATATTATTATACCTACATGAGGGGATAGGGAGGTTAGGTCCCTAACACAGATCATTTTGTTCATCTTAGGAAATTCTTTCTACACTACAAAAAATTTGGTATGTCATTGAATCCTTCTAATTCTATCTTCAAAGTTACTCAAGGAAAACTCCTTAGTCATATTATTTCTGACTGTGGTATTAGTATTGACCCTGGGAGAGTTTCTGTGATTAATAACCTCCCTGCTCCCACATCTAAGAAAAGTGTTCAAGCTTTCATGGGAACCATTAACTTTGTAAGGAGGTTTATTCCTGGCTTCACTATGATAGTTAAGCCCATTCATAACTTGATGAAGCATGATATAACCTTCTCTTGGATCGATGAGGTAGAAAACGATTTTATAGGAATCAAGAAAGCAATCAACTCTTCACCAGTTTTAACTAAGCCCGATTTCAATAAATACTTCATTATCTATATCAATGCCACAAAAGAGGCAATTTCTGCCATTCTTCTACAAAATGATGATCAAAATCAGGAAAATCCTATAGCCTATATGAGTCAAATTTTATCAGATGACGAGGTGAAGTATATTCTAATTGAAAAACACACTTTCGCCTTAGTAAAAGCTATAGGAAAATTCATGCATTTCATTTTGGGAAAGAAAATGCAGGTAAGAGTCCCTTTGCTTGTAGTTAAGTTTTTGCTTACACAAAATCATCTTTCAGAAAAAAACTTGTTAATTTTTTTCCCAAGATTTAGGAACACGATTTAATGATTACCACAACCAAAACTATTAAGGGACATGATCTAGATCTTCACTTGGCTCAACACCCTGAACCAAGTGATTCTCTTTAAGAAGATGAGAATGCTTTGTCGAAATTATTTTACTTGGAAACTCTTGATATTAATTTGGGTGATCATCCTTGGTGCAAGGATATCATCTATTGTCTTTTTCATCATAATTTCCCAAGTCATTTAGATTTTCATTAGCATATAATATTTCTCTTGATATCCCCAAAGTACCTCATCCTAGGAAACATCCTTTATTGTAGATATGTTGATGGGATACTATTAAGATGTGTTGATGATAAAGTAGCCAAAATAAATTTAAATGAGTTTCATGGTTCGATAGATTGTAACCTCCATATTGGTGGCCATTTTGCAGCAAAGGATACTTCTTTCAAGATCATCGGGGTTGGTTATTGTTGGCCCTTGATGTTTCAATATTCTTTCAAGTTCATTCGGGCTTGTGAAAAATTTCAAAATTTTTCTAGAAGAGAAAAGTTTTCAGCTATGACTTTATAGCCAGTCTTACCCGATTTCCCATTTTCTAAATGGATATTAGACTTCATTGGCCCTATCAACCCTCCATCTTCTGTAGGACATGTATATATCTTGGCAACAACATATTACTTTACCAAGTGGAATAAATTTGTCCCTCTTAAAAATGCACAAAATGAGCAGGTTATCAACTCCTTAGAATCTAATATCTTTGCATGCTTTGGCCTTCAACTCAAAACAATGTCAGATAATGGACCAACGTTTATTTCTGCAAATTTTTCTCAGTTTTAGAGTAAATTTGGAGTCAAGCACTTCACCTCATCCACCTATTAACCTCAAGGAAATGGGAAGGCCAAGTCAACCAAAACAAACTTGGTCAAGATCATGAAAATGATTATTGATGATAAGCCCCGGCAATGGCATACTCTTCTCAAATATGCATAGTGGGATGATCTCACAACCACAAAAATTAGCACTCGACATACCCCTTTCTCACTCTTATATGGTCAATAAGTTTTAATTCCAATTGAAATTCAACTTACTTCCCTTCATTTAGCAATGCAGGCTGAGGAGTTAAATGCCACTGATATTTCCTAGAGGATGAATGCTCTGTTGGATTTAGAAGAACAAAGAAACCATGCATTGGAAAATATGAAGAAAAGGTAGTAGACACTCAAGAAGTACTTTGATAAATGTGCCAAATCTGTCAAGTTTAAGGTCAATGACAAAGTCCTGCTTTGGGACTCCGCACATGTAGATAAAGGAAATAAATGTAAATTCCAAAATCTCTAGATGGGTCCATACAATATTGCTCTAGTAGTCGGAAATAATACCTACATGCTAAAAGAATTTGAAGAGTGACTATTCTCTTTCACAACTAATGGATTTCATTTGAAACATTGTGTTGATCCTAGCTAATTATTTCATTTTTTGAATCAATGTTTCACATAAATATCAGTTTAAGTTGTACAGTTGTTTTATTTTTCTGCATTTTATTTTCATCGGTGTTATTTCTTTACTTTCTAGTCTTTCTTGAGGTTTCATTGCATCTTTATTTTCAATTTGATTATATCTTTATTTATTTGTGTCTTTACCCTCAATTTTGTTGAATTTTTGTTTTCATCCAAATTTGGATAAGTCATGTATAACCACAAATTTTCCTTGTTTTGTAGAAGTATGCTTAAGTACTGATAAGTATCCAGAATGGAAAGAAATACAATCACTTGTGGTTCGCAACCTTGTATCATGCTGCACCTATGACCACGTTTCTTAATATTGAGTGTTAAAGCTTTCCTCTCTTTCATTAATTCACTCTATGCCTTCCGCCACCCCTATTTGAAAGAGCATATCAGAGAAAAACGAAAACTTTGAGTACATAAACAGAAAATTTATCTGTCTACAAAACCAAAAAGATGAGTTCAATCCAATATTACATTGCCTTCCCTTTGGAGTCACCAGTGTTGACTCTCAAAATTGTCAAAGAGTCACCTGCCTACAAAGAATAGCAAGGAATACACATTTTTTTAAAAACAA
>ML786893.1:496924-512502 GCA_009831015.1 Picea engelmannii | reverse complement strand
TAGTGTCATTCAAATAAATAACCTATAAGATCCCCTTTGAAGGAGAATTCACTTAATTCTATGTTGTTGATGGTTTTATTTGATGCTTACGAATCACCTGCATGTGATTATTTTGGTATGAGCTTGGTTTTAATTCCTAGTGCTAATGAGTGATAACAATTGTTGTTTCAAATGGTAATTAAAATCCCTCTTTGGGCATTTTTTTTTCGATTCTAAGTACAAATGCAAGGAAAAATCATCTTCAAAAGCAAAATTTCATGGATGTTGTTTCAAATGGTAAAAGGTTCTCATTTTGATGAATGTGTCGACATGGTATTCACTGACTAGTTGTTGCCTTGTATGTGTGATGAGTTTTAGACTTATGAATGCGACTTGTAAAAAGAAAGAAAATATGTGTCTTGTATATGTATATAGTCTGATACATATTATACAAGTTACAAAGACATGGTGGTGTCGAATTTGTTGTTATGATTGTGGTAACTTGAAGGTTTGTATATGGGAAAATTTTGAAAGTTTTAACGCATATGGGATATTATCCACACAACACACATATATTACATGTTGTATGGGTATGATCCAACATATATATATTATAAACATTGCATGGTCGACGACCTTATTTATGGTTATAAAGTATTGGGAGTTCATATATTATATGAAGTCAAAGTTTTGAATACAGTGGGATACCCTATATACATAATACCCACATTATTTTTATACCATATGTTGGACATTGTTATATTGTCGATGATGTTTAATGTGGTAGGTGGTTGTGTTGGTAACATGTCATCATGTATGAGTTGGAACTTACTTGGCACATGTTGGTTGCTTTAGGTTTTGGCGTGACTTATCTTGGGTTTAGCAAGTGATTAATGTTGGACGTCACCCGAGCACGAAGTGACCAACAATTAATGCACCAACTTGTTGTTACCACCTTGGGTTTTGGACTTTGGTTCATTCATTAGTAGTTAGGAAGAAGTGTGAGCTCTAGTAACTACAACAACTACTCGAAGGTGCCATTTAACCTGCAAAACACCAGGTACCAGGGTTTCAATTCCCTATCATCTAATGTGGTTTTTTCTTAATAGTTTATGCTTGGCTCTGTAACTAAATGTTGTGCTTGACATTTGATGCTTTCATGCTCCGTTTTAAAGGAAAATGAACTTGTTATGCTCCTTTTTTTAGAAAATATGCATGCATAAAAGCTTGAATGGTATGGTTGATGGTTTTACTCATTAATTTCCATAGTTATGGTTGTTGGTTTCCCGTTTACCATGTTATTTGATTGGTATGTAGTTGTTTATAGTGCATTAAAAAATGGCAGAGTCTGGTGCTTATGGGTCTTTGGTATTTTAGTGTTGTATGAAAATAGGTTTCATACTGACTATGCATTGTTTCTTTATTGAAATGAAAGTGTCACACGACCTATGCATACCCTTGTTAAAAATAAATGATTGTTTTTACCCGCATGCACATTGCAGTCGAGTCAACTTCGAAGCAAAAGTATTTGGCTCAATGCCCTTTTCATATAGACATTGTGTTTTTCATTATCCCATTACTTATGGAAACCATAACCATCTAAAACCCTTGTCGACTTGACTATCGTCATTTTTTGGGTCACATGCTAAAGACCAAAAACAAAGAAAAAGAAAAGAGACAACATCACCTTTGTGTATTATGATTGAATTTGTGATGAAGGTCACATCAGAGTATGGAATTGTTTTTAACTAACCCATTGGGCCTCACAAAGTTAAATGGTTGTGCTTTGGTAGAATTTATTGTTGCAATAAAATTTTGAACCCCTTTCATTTCGTTGCATGAAAGTCATGACACCTCTGTCATGGCTGAATATTATTTTAAAACTGTTGGTTCAAATAATTTAATAGATGATGTCGTTGGGGTTTTGGGTCAATTTATTATCCATTTTTATTTAATATGATTAATTTTTCTTTCCCATCCTCAGATTTGATGTTTTGACTTGTGGCCACAACAGGGGCATGAAACCGTGATATTGATTGATATCTTCAATGCATTATACATGTTTGTCACCTCTTGCAAATAAAATGATCGATTCGATTTCAGGTCTAATTGAATAACATTGTTATGATTGATCATATAAACATTCGAGTGTTGGATAATGAGAAATGAAGTCGATAATTTGAAACACAAATAGAAGAAATGTTTTAATTAGTATTTGGATGAATCTGTTGATATTTCGAGTGATGTTTACATGAAGTTTCACATACAATGGTTGGCAGTAATATGTAATGGTTTGATTAAGGATGAAAATTGGTGTTCTATATGGACTAATACATGTATTTTGATCATTTGTAAACAAAGAATAATGCCTGGAGTGAATATTTTGTGAACAATTCGAGCGATGACAAAACTATCGTGAGACATTTTTCAACTGTGTTTTCAAAATGAATAATTTGGTTATGGAATGAGAGATTAATAAAGTATAGACCGAATTTATTTATTGAACACTATGGTTGTATAACAACTATAATTCTGCTTATTAGAATTATAAGAGATGAGTGATGATGAAGATAATTGTAATGTAAGCATGTCCATTTTATTTTCTCGTCATACTTAACATTTGTCATCCATTACAATCCCAGTTCACTAACCCAAATCCTTATTTCATTCCCATACTTTAATTATGATTATAAGAAGTATTTCATGGCATAATTATATAAGTTGAAAAGGGAGTGTTCAGTTTGTTTGATATTTTCTTTGTTTCATACCCAAAATGTTAATGATAATTATTTGATGGAACTATTCATGGTGAATGAACAATCCATATTGCACTTCCCGATCATACTTACCATTTTTTTCTCATTACAAACCCGATCATGGAATCCCAAGAGCCCTATAAACCCATGTTCTGAGTAATTACTAGTTATAGAATGTGGAATTCATAATGATTTCCTGCATATGTACTATTATGTATAGATCCAGGTCTAAACTATTATTTTGCAAAATTTTAGATGACGGATTAGTCGTGCTCTAGTTCTAATATTTGTGAATGTGTGTTAGAATGAGATTTTTAAGTAGAGGCGGTCATGGTAGGAGGGCTAATAACATATGCATAGGATTGGGCCCCTGTAAAAGGGGTAACAAAATATTAAGTTTCTCTATACACTTTGATGCAGATTCAGAAGAGTTTAATCAATTGTTGCAAACAGGTTTCCTCAACTTGGCTAGCCAACAAGCTTACATACCTCCTCCTATTCCTGAGAACCCATTCCCAAGCATTTGTATACTAGTTCCAAATCATAATTCCACTTCCCTATTTGTGTCAGAAAGAGATGGTTGACAAGATATTGTGCACCCTCCTCCCAGACAATCACAAGGATGGCCAAATGTTGTTAACCCACAACAACCTCCCTTTCATGCTTGGTCCACTGGTTCATTTCCACCACCACCTCCTCTGCATCAAAATTTGCAGCCTCAATCCCAAGACTCACATGCCCATCATAAGGCCAAAATAATTGAGATTGAAGGAAACACTGAGGAAGAGAAAGTAGAAGCAACCAAGTCAAAATCATCACAGGAATATTCTCATTCAATCACTTCCCATATGCAAGAGAATGATCAGAAATCTGCTAAGGCGGATTCATCAATTGGAAGAAATGAAGAGGCCGAGAGAAGTCATAGTAAGAGAGGGACATCCTCTCATAGTAAATATGGTTTCTCATGATCAGTTTGATTGCTTTATTTGGCACTTGTATATGGACTTGTTTGCACATTATTTTTGAACAGATTCATGTTTTACAATTCATTTTGGGACAGATTATATTTTCGATAGCATATCATTTTTGGGACAAATCATATTTATTTTGACAGCTCATATTTGATAGTACTTTTTTGGACATCCTTATATTTTATATGCTTCATGCTTGGATAGATTTATGTAATGGATAGATTTTGATAAACTAAATAATTTCCACATGGAGTGACAAGGAGGCTCTTATGAATATTTCATCTTATGCATGATAATGACATGGATTGTATGATGTGGAAAGATTGATGTGTCATGAATTTAAGGTGGAACATACAAGGATGATATGGTTTATTAATTCATTAAAGTGAATTAGGGGGTCCCCACTTATTAGTTTTATTTAGTACCCTTATCATATTATTATTATTATTATTATTTATCAATTTACTTGACAACTCTCCTATTGACTAACTAATTGTTAGTTAATGAGTTAACTAAAAGTTGTTGAGTGATTCAACTACCTTGGAGATATTAAAAGGAGGAAAGCTGGACAAAGTAGGGGGAGAAAAACACATTGCTCTGATAAGGGTCTGTCGAAGGTGATGAAAATCTAGGACCAAGGAGCATTGAATTTTGATATGCTTCCAGAGTCATAATAGAGTGCAAGTTGTGGTTGTTGGCTTATCTTTACATCATTCTTGGTCTGACTTGGAGGCACCAATGGCCTATGTGTGTGTGTTACCCTAGGATTTTAGACTTTCATTTGGTCCATACTTTGAAAGTATGTGAAGCGTATTGGATGTTATAGAATAAATGAATAAAATCATTAATGGTTTTGCAACTCTCTTGGTCTTTCTTAATTCTATGAGATTATGTGATTTTGCTTTGTGTTCATAAATTATTATTTTAAAAATTAGACTTATTTATTTCAGTTTTCATTTGATAAATAATAAAAAAACAAAAATTGGTCTTTAAGTTTAATATCTTGAAGGTTAATTGAACTTGCAATAAGGCTATAAATTAGGGTGATAATCCTGCCTATCTTTTCTTAGCCAGGAAAGATTCGAAAAAATGTTGCGAGGAGAGGATCCATCTCTTTTCCTCAACATAAATTAGGTGCTTATATTTGAAGGAGTGTTTAGAAATAGTTGACTTAGAGATTGGGTTGTGGTTTGTTTCATTTATGTGTTCTTTGAGCTAGGTTTTAAAGGATCTTCTAGTTTGTCCTATGTAATATTTTCCATAGGAGCAGAGAATTTGGTAGACTCCTAGGCCAAGCATAGGGTCATATTTGTCCCTAGCAGTTTTGAATAGATTCTTAAGGGTTTTACATGGTTTGAAAAAGGTTTTGGTATAATTTTTGGCCAAAATTCTTGAAATATGATTGGTGATACACTTGATGTGGGGTAGAGAGAGATGAGCAAGGGGTGGGGAAGAGGAAGGTGTATTAATGGATTTTTCATTGCAGGCTAAGTGGAAGGATTTGTTGATTTGGGAGATAGAGTAACAAGTATGAAAGCCAATGATTCAGTGGACAAGAAGCCAACATACGTTTGCCTCAAACCACCTTCATAAAGGAAAGAGGGACTCGAAAATAAGTCATTCCCATGAAGGGAAAGGAACTTGGAAAATGAGTGCATAAAACATATTTAAATATTCTTGTAGAGGATTAGAAAAGGGAAAAAAGAGATGATTCCACCATCCATATCCACTCCAACTCTTAGGGGACCAAGCAACCAAGTTGGAAAGCATCATCATAAACAAAAAATGTATGGCATGGTATCTTTGATTTGTTTATGTTGCAATAAAATGGATCATAATGATAGAAATTGTTGGCACTCTAGAAGGACAAGAAACCCACATAAGAAATATTTCCAATACTATAGATTGAGTGGACAATGGGAGGAAAAATGTTGCAGGATTCACCTGGAACTCCATCCCAAGAATTGAACAACCTAGAACAAATATTGAAGAGTCAAGGTCAAGGGGAAAGAAGAGTTGCTTGCACTTGTAGCCCAGGGAGAAATGGTTGTTCAAAAATGATCCAGGTGGATATCAGTGGCCACCCACCTTTTCCAACTGGCTCAAAATAGTTTTCTGGCAATTTTGGCAATTTACTATTTTTAGCAATTTTAACTTTTGGGGCCATTTTGAGGGCCTAAATGAAGTTTTTTTGGGATCGTTATTCCCAATGATGGCCAAAGGCATGATTGATCCACAAACATTAATCTCCTTGATGATATTGTTCCAACGGGCTATCATACGCCTAAAACAGAGATCGTATGCAAAAGTTATGACCCCGGGAAGTTGATGTACTAACTTACCCAGACGAGGCCCACATGACTTTTGTCACTTCATCTCCTAGGGTTAGGTTTTTGGATGTCTATGGTTTTTGGAATTCTTGCTTATTGTAAAAATTCCTTCAGAGCCTCATTGTAATCATCTTCTTACGAATGAGCGCAGTCATCACATCTCTTCTGAGAGATAAGTCGCCACCATTCCAACAAGCTTATTTCCGCTGCATTTTATAGTTTCAACTTATTTCCTTATTAAATAGAAAATCAATTTTATTGTATCTTTGTTATTTTGTGTTAAGAACCTGTTAATAATCTGTAGTAATTTAGTTCTACTCATAAAATCCAGATCATTGGTATCAGAGTTGTCTGCTCCTTGTTGTCTTAATGCATGTCCCCAATGAGGTCAGAGTACAAAGAGTTGGGTCTCGAGCTTGTTTCTCTTGAGGAAAAAATATCTCACACGCCCAAGAGACCTCTCATGGTAGGAGAAAATAAATATGATGGGAGAGGATATCCTTTCAAAATGTTGATTAAGGAAGCCCTCACACAACAAAGGAATGAGATGATGGATAGTTTCATGCAAATCCTTTAGCGGCTACCAACAAGTGATGCATCTTCTTCAAGTGGAGGCGTCGCCCCCTTAAAGGTACAAATAAACTTCGATATTGCTATATTTGAAGGTCATATAGATGTAGATGTTGTAGATAAGTGGTTGAATCTACTAGAAGGGTATTTTTTTGTCCATAAATTTCTGAATAGAGAAATGATTACTTTTTCACTCCTCAAAGTCATTCCCCATGTCAAAGATTGGTGGGAAACTTTCTGTGAGAAAAAGGAAACAAAGGAACCCTCATTATTTACAGTCATGGCCACCTGGGAGTCCTTTAGGGATGTTATTAAGGAAAATTACTACCCTAACGGAAGTTATGACGACTTGTATACCAAATGGACCACACTGCGGAAAGAAAGAGACCAAGTAGTGTCATATTTCACAAATATCTTTCATACCTTGCACACCAAGCTGGGTATCAAATATTCAGAGTGACATCTGTTCGTCCTCAAGTATTGCGATGCTTTGCATAGATACATCCAGACCAAAATGGAATTTCTGGACATCTCATCCTTGGGCGCAGCCTACTAATATGTTGTCAAAATTGAGCAAAATCTCAAACAAAAGACGTGGAAATTTGGGCCTGGGAACCCCTCACAACAAAATATAGGAAAGGGTGACCCCAACCCACAGAACAAAGGATATAGAAAAGATGGACAATATCAGGACAACTAGTCCAAGCTGCAAGTACAGAAGGACACCGAAAAGACAAATAAAGATACCGGGAAGTGGTGCGACTTCCATAAGAGCCCTTGGTATAACACTGCTAACTGTCTCTCAAAGCAGTCACTAGTGGCCAAAGTGAAAGCCTTTGAATCAGATGTGGGTTTAGACTCTGAGACAGAACCAGAAAGGGGAAGATAGATCATTGACACGGAATCCAGTGCCACTATTTCTACCAGCAAGCTTCAACCTGGTGAACCAGATGAGCCAGAAGAAGGAGAATGCCTCTTTCATTCACAGATGTGGGTAAAAGGCACCCCACTGCAATTCATAGTTGATAGTGGTAGCCAGAAGAACCTCATCTCAGCAGAGTTCATCAAGCGGATGGCCCTGCTGACAATGTCACACCCACAACCCTACACCATTGGATGGCTCCGCCAAGGAAGTGATCTCCACGTTAGCCAACAGTGTCGAATGTTGTACGACATCAAGCCCTTCAAAGATGAGGTATTATGTGATGTTTCTCCTCTCGAAGTTTGTGATTTTATTTTGGGCCAACCTTTTTTATGGAAACATCATGTTGTATATGAGTCTAGGCCTTGTAGTGTTATTATTACTTTGAACAGAAAATTGTACAGGATACCCGAGGCAGTCCAACCTAGTGCTATTTCCTTGATCTTTGCTAAGAAATGAAGGAAGGTCATCTCTCAGATGAGGAAGTTTGTCTTCTTTGTTATTCTCTCTCAGAATAAGAAAAATATCACAGCCACATCCAAGGTCTCTGCGGCTGACCTCTCCACACAGCAGAAGCAAGTAGATAAGGTCATGGAAGAATACTCATATATCTTCTCCTCACCTATAGACGTACCTTTGCACTGCCAAGTCAAGCACACCATCGATCTGACCCCTGGCGCATCGTTGCCCAATGGACCAGTCTATCACTGCTCTCTGTTAGAGAATGAGGAGATCAAGAGATGGATCTAAGAACTGCTCCACAAGGGGCACATCCATCCCATCTCATCACCTTGTGGGAGCCCAATCATGTTGGTACAAAAGAAATATGGAACCTGGAAACTCTGCATTGATTATTGGGCTCTGAATAAAATCATAGTCAGAAACCGGTACCCGATTCCCCGAATCGACGACCTCCTTGATCAACGCATGGGGGCCAAATACTTTAGTAAGATTGATCTAAATTCTGGCTACCACTAGGTCCCGATAGAACAGACAGATGTATGGAAAACTACCTTCAAGTCAAAGGAAGGCCTTTTTGAATGGTTGGTCATGCCCTTTGGTTTGACAAATGCTCCAACCACTTTCATGAGGATGATGGATGATATCCTGTGACTATTCACCAATAATTTTATAGTGGTATATCTGGATGACATTCTCATTTACAACAAGACTTGGGTCGAACACTTGCAGCATATTCAACAAGTTTTTCACACCCTACGACAACACAAGATATATGCGAAGTTAGAAAAATGCTCCTTTGGCATGGACAAGGTCCATTACCTAGGATACATAATTCATCAGCATGGCATACATGTGGATCTAGCCAATATCCAAGTCATCCGTGACTGGCCAGCCCCAACCACACTCACTGAGATTCGAATCTTATTGGGCCTTGCCAATTTCTACCATAGGTTTGTGTTGGGATTCTCCCATATTGCATGCGCCCTCAGCCAAATAACCAGGGGTGGTGGTAAGGATAAATTTTCTTGGGGCTTTCCCCAACAACAAGCATTCGACGATTTGAAGCAACGCTTGTGCTCAGCCCAAGTACTTTCACTATCGGACTTGCAGCAACCCTTTGAGATCGAGATAGATGCTTCAGACTATGTGGTGGGTGTTGTTCTCACTTATCACGGCCACCTCGTGGCCTATCATAGTGAGACACTATCATATGTTGTATGTAAGTACCCTAATTACGACAAAGAAATGTACTCCATTGTGCAAGCCTGCCACTAGTGGAGAAATTACATTATTATGAAGGAGACAATCATCCACACTGATCATAAGCCACTGCAGTTCATGCAGACTCAAAGAAAATTGTAGAATGATCGCCATCAAAAGCGGTCAACATAATTGCGGCAATTCCACCTCAACATGAAGTATAAAACAGGAAGCACCAATCGCTTCGTTGATTGCCTCAGTAGACTTCCAGTCATGACACTCACCATGGTGCTAGCCTCCTATGAACATGAGACCTCTGGATGGCCCCAACTTTATGAGACAGACCTAGAATTAACCCACCACCTACCAAATGTTGGGTGCAAATGTAGTTGTCGATAATTTCCATCTTCGGGATGGGTTGTTGTGTCGTCTGGAAAATATATGTGTTCTATCAAGCGAGCGAGTGAAGATGATCTGAGAAGCCCACTACAGTTGGGTGGAAGGACACTTCAACGTAGAAAATATAGTGGCGATGCTACAAAAACATTTCTACTGGCCAAAACTTTGACAAGAGGTCAGCAAGTATATCAGGTCCTGCACTTCCTGTGCTATTTCCAAACCGACCACTAAGAAATAGGGCATGTACACCCCTCTTCCTACTCTTGATAGGCCATGGGAATCCATCTCAATGGACTACATGTTGGGCCTCCCATCCACCAAGCAGGGAAATGACTATGGTTTTGTGGTTGTTGATCGCTTTTCTAAGATGGCGATTCTGGTTGCCTAGAAGAAGAACATCACAATAAAGGCCACTGCCAAGCTCTTATTTGAAGGAGTCTGGGTACATTTTGGAATCCCACAAACCATTGTCTCAGATCAGGATAATCAATTTCTCAGCACATTCTGTTTGATCCTCTGGTCACTGCTGGACACCAAGCTCACCAAATCCATGACCTTCCACCCCCATATAGATGGCCAAACTGAGGTTGTAAATCGAATGATTGTGCATATCCTTCGCATGTATAATTAAAATCACCCTCACACATGGGATGAGATCCTTCCCTATGTCCAACATATCTACAACCGAGCCCTGCATAGTTCAACCGACCACACCCCCTTTCAGGTGGGGTTGGGATTCCAACCATTGGGTCCCATATATGTTGCACTTCCCCTTGCGGTCACCTCAACCGACTCATCTCCTGCTCCAAATGAAGCTGAAAAATACACCCGGTTCATTGAGTGGATCCACCACATCCACCAAGAGGTTCAGGATATCCTATAGAAGTCCAATGACAAGTACAAGTAGCTCCACGATCAACATCGAGTGCCACATAAGTTTTAGGTGGGCGAAAAAGTTTGGTTGCACTTGCAGAAAGAATGCCTTACATGACCCCATCGGAATCTTTTCCCATTCTATTATGAGTCGTACACCATCACCAAGGCCATGGGGGATAATTATTTTGAGCTCAACATTCCTCCTTTCCTTGGCCTGCACCCAGTGTTCAACGTGGATCTCCTTTGCCCTTATTTCCCACCATTATTGGACACCTCAGATATAGAAGAACAACTGACACCAACAAAGCTCAAACCTGAATACATACAACAAGAATCCAATGATCATATTTTGGACACACATATCAAGGGAACTCGACAGCAAAGGATCCAACTTTATCAAGTCGTCAAAGCATGGCAGCTCCTGCACTAAGGCAAGTGGCTCACCCAAGACCAGATTCAGTAGAACTTTCCTCATCTGATGGGGGAAATCAATGCAATGGATACCATTTCTTCCTAATAAGGGAGGATTGATCCAAGTGGATATCAGTGGCCACCCACCTTTTCCAACTGGCTCAAAACAGTTTTTTGGCAATTTTGGCAATTTACTATTTTTAGCAGTTTTAACTTTCAGGGCCATTTTGAGGGCCTAAATGAAGTTTTTTTGGGATCGATATTCCCAATGAGAACCAAAGGAATTATTAATCCCCTAAAATGAATCTCCTCGACAATACCTTTCCAACGGGCTATCATACGCCTAAAATGGAGATCGTATGCAAAAGTTACAACCCTGGGAAGTTGATGTACTAACTTACCCAGACGGGGCACACATGACTTTTGGCACTTCATCTCCTAGGGTTAGGTTTTTGGATGTCTAGGGTTTTTTGCATTCCTTTTTATTGTAAAAATTCTTTCAGAGCCTCATTGTAATCATCTTCTTGCGAATGAGCGCATCTGTCACATCTCTTCTTAAGGATAAGCCGCCACCATTCCAGCAAGCTTGTTTCCACTGCATTTTACAGTTTCAACTTATTTCCTTGTTAAATAGAAAACCAATTTTACTGTATCTCTGTTATTTTGAGTTAAGCACCTGTTAATAATCTGTAGTCATTTCGTTCTTCTCATAAAATCCGTATCAAACAACCTATTGTAGTAGAAAATTCCATATCTATCTATGAGATGGACAACAGGCTTATTCCAAAAATATCCCCTATTCATCTCTTATCTTCCATCCTATAGTGGAGTCACTCTTTCTTCAAGATTTCTTGGAGATTGCTTGATGGCAGCAGAGGAGGTAGGCACACAAAGATAGAGAAGATGAATATTGAAGGGAATTGAAGATTTTGGGGACTAAAATATTTAAAATGGGGAGGTGTGATCCGAATTGGATCCTCTCCAAACCTTTTGTAAATTTGTAATAAGCATGTAATTGTGTTTTTTTATTTTATTTGTAAAGTTGAGAAAATGGCCAAAATTTAATTAAAATTGGAAATGAACCATTGAGATGGTTGTCCTTCCTAGGAATCTCGTTAAAAATGAAAGTTGTAGTGAAGAAGGACATCGATGGGGAGGTGTAAAGAGAACTCGGGAAGCTTGAAGAGTAGATATGAGAGATTGAAGAGTGAAATGTTCTTGAAGATCAGTGGGCAAAGGAGTGAAGGATCCTATCCAAAATGAGCAAAGGTGTCTCTGAGCCAAGGCCATTTGCAATTTTTTTTAGTGAGTAACAATGCATGAGATTTTTTAGCATGCATAGCTCACCCTTTGTAAGGAATTTCTTGAGCAAATTGAATCTTTGTTGATTTTGGTGCATTTAATTGCTACTCTGAATCTAATGTGTTTTATTTCTTGAAAGTTACGTTTTGTTTAGTAGATGAAAAATTTACCATCTCATTCCCACTCACCACAATACTCAATTCCTTTTATTGGTCCTTTTATTGTTTGTGGGTGTTGCTATTAATCACTTACAACAATTCATGGGTTGTGTAAAACATACCCACAACACCATTCAAAATTCAATTCCTCTTCCATAGTGAATCAATTTTACATTATGTTTTCTCAATTCAAAGTTATTTTTTTGGTGAATGGTAATGGATGAGTGAAGAATGGTTTCCAAACCACAATATTGTAGGAATGCACAACCTCTATTTTGACCGAGGTATAATCTTCCCATAGGGAAGTGTTTTATAGTCTAATAGTGAAAAGAGGAGACAAAGTATTTTTATTATTCCTAAATTGGTATATGTGATGATGAAAAATATATGCCATATTCCTATCATTTACAAATAAAATATACTAAGAAGCAACATGTGTTACAGAATTATCTATAGTATCTAACTTGGACCAATAGTTACATTGTTGGGAATAACTCTTTTGTTTGATGTCAAAATGATGTGATTCTAGAGGGAGATGAAAGTAATTCATATACCTATCTCAAATAGAAACATTTTTTAAAAACACTTTGATTTTATATGTAAAATATATTAAGTAACAATCATCATGCATAATTGTAACGATGTAGATTTTGGAACAAGTAGTCACTAATTCGGCCATAGATTTTTCCTATGATGTCAAAATGAAATGATACAAATTGGATTGGAAAATATACTTAGGGGGAAATTATATTCATATACCTATTTCAAATATAAACGTTTTTTAAAAACACTTTTATTTGATATGTAAAATCTGTTAAAAAACAATCATCATGCATAATTGTAATGATGCGGATTTTGGGACAAGCAGTCGCTTATTTGGACAAGAATTTTTCGTACGATATAAAAATGGAGTGATACATATTGGATTGGAAAATATAATCAAAGGGATCTATGCCATAGAAACAATCTTTGAAAATCTCTCTATTCCCTCCTCAAAATATGTTTGTCTTGATTATGCTTTTAGTAGTTTTGGCCTAGTTTTTCACAAAGATTCAAAGTATGGATTAAAGGCAATATTAAGATTTCCATGGATTCACCATATTAGTATTTTTTTCCACTAGACAGATTTTTTGTTTTTTTTGTGTAGGGTGGCATAAAATTATATTGTTGAGGATGTGGCAAGAGGTATTTTGGCAAGGAGAATGATTCATTATTGCACCCAAAACTAATTCAAATGCATAGGATGTTAGAAGTGTTGGACACACCTACCACACTTAGAGTGGGGGTGAATGAGTATGGGGATACTTTTCCCAAAACTTCCCTCTTTACATAAAACTCCTTAGTTAACATTCAACATGTATTCATTACCCATTGCTGTCATTTATAACCAGTTAGATGTGAACATATATCAACAACATATATCAACAACACATATTATCAATAATTCATCACCACAAGGAACACAAACAACACAAGATGTATGTACAGTTTTTCTTTTTATTATGGACAACAATCTAGGGGTTTATCGGCAACAACTGAATAGAGTACAACTCTACAAGATACCAAATTTATAATGCAAGACTCAGCTTACACCCTCAGCACCAACTGAGATGAGGCAACAATCCTCAACAAATATCAATCTATCAACAGGTAAGCGACCTGTCAGTAGTGCAGCCTGTGTGTGCATGTGACCTGGCTCACTATAGCCCGTGTATGCATGTGGCCAGTGTATACAATAGATTGGGTATAGATTCTAAGCAGTTAGGGTTTATCCTTCAAGATCAACTCAGATCATCTACAATCAATATATCATTCTCTTCTATCTCTGACTGTCCAATCTAACCATCAACCAACACATCCAAGCTGTCCAATAGCTTGCTCATGCTACACAACAAATCAATATGAATGTTATCTCAATCATGTAGAAACAACTAGTATACCATAGAAATCATGTCACCACTAAATCACAAGAGTATTGATAACTCCATCAACCAAATCAACCAAACTCAACAACATCATAGAAGCCATACCAAGAATTCCCTAAGCATTCACAACACATCAAACAATAGTATCCATCAAGACAATAATGTAACCATACCAGTGTCTCAGTGATAGATCTGAGCCCATAGAATGTAGATCTAGAACCAGCCTCAACATCTAAGAGCTTGGCACCAGCTAGAACACAAGTCTTCATCATTCCATCCACTATATGCGCCCTATCCTCATGCAACCCACGTCTGTACGCGTCCTGACCCATTATAGCTCGCGTATATCTCAGAAACTAGGGTTTCTGAAGCTCTGAGACTTTTGTCGTCAAGATCTCTGACATTGCCGAAACTTTGATGCATCCATCAGATCCTCCTCTCGCTTTATTCCTCGGAATAGATCTTCAATCATGCTCAAGAGATCCACCCCAATAAGAAGCTCTCCATCAATACTCCAAAATATATTCTCACAAGAAGCTCTCCATTGATCCACCAAAAGGATGATCTACTAGAGTCCATAAATATCTTATTTATACTTCCATCCTCTAGGTCACTTAACCCATTTTTAGATTACTTAACCCATTTCTAGGCCACTCAACCTATTTTCCTTATTTTAGGGTTAATCACTTTCCATGAATAGAAAGTTCTCCAATACTTTATCATTTAAATATTCCTTCTTGATTTTGTCACCTTACTTTGTCATTTAAATAATCTTTCTTGATTTTGTCACTTCTCTTTATTATTTAAATAATGATTTCTTCTTTTAGGTCACTTTGACTTCTTTGACCTTGGGGGCTTCAAGCCAACATATGGGGGTCCTCCAACTTCGTAAAGCCATAACTCTCAAACCGTGAGGAGTTATGTGACATTCCACATACCACTGGAAATGGCATGACAAGCACTATCCATCTAGGATAGTTTCACCAACAACTTCATTGATCTTCATCTCATTATTTCACATACAAGCATGGGTACTCCAATCGTTCTTCTAGGATAAATCAATCCGCAAAGCATCTTCCCGTGAGGGATTTCACCATAAGGGGACCACTTTGGAGTTCATCCATTTGTGCACCTTATCAATCATGATAAGACAATAATGATTCATCTTTTCATCAATTCACCACTACATCATATACATCATATCAATGATCTATCTTTATCAATTGGTTTCCACTTTGACATCTATCATTCTCATCAAGGACAATCATCAATCAATCAATTACTTGACATCAATCAATCAAACCATTTTCATCAATG
>ML786893.1:480024-496874 GCA_009831015.1 Picea engelmannii | reverse complement strand
AATCAATCAAACCATTTTCATCAATGACACATGATCCAACAATCTCCCAAATAATCAAACCATTGGCATCAATGACAACATGATCCAACAATCTCCCCCTTTGGCATTGATGGCAATACCAACATTGATGTCAACACCAATTAACAATTGTTGATGTCAACATGTAGATAAGGCATGCTCTACATCAATAGTCAATGTGACTATCTCTCCACATCAATCTATCCCCATCAATAGACATCAATCACATCAATGTGATTACCAACATGATCTACCATTGGCATCAATGACAACATGATCCAACAATCTCCCCCTTTGGCATTGATGGAAATACCAACATTGATGTCAACACCAATTACCAATTGTTGATGTCAACATGTAGATAAGGCATGCTCTACATCAATAGGTAATGTGACTATCTCTCCACATCAATCTCTCCCCATCAATAGACATCAATCACATCAATGTGATTATCTCTCCCCCTTTGACATTAATGGAAAAGGGTCATTCTCCTCTTGAGGTTTCTGCCCCTGCTTGAACTTTCCTTAAGGTTGCTCCCCCTATCTGAATGCCTTTGATATTCCTCTGAATAATCTCTCCCCTTTTGAACAAGGGATATCACTCTGATGTAATGCTGAAGATACATCAAACATACTCACCCTGTGACCATCGCTCCTCCTGGAATTATGCTTTTGTGCTCTTTCGTCAAATATAGGGCTCTTTTCTAGGTATGCATCTGATAAATATCTTCTCCTAGAATCATGGGAATAAGAATGACTCCCCCTAAGGGTATGTCTCCCCCTATCTTGTCTGCAAGATTAACAATATGCTACCATATAACGATCCTTGGACCTATTCATGCATCAAACTTGTTCCATACCATGCATCATGAATGTCAATAATAAAAATAAAGAATCATGAACACTATATCAACCAAGTACATCATGTACAAAAATGTGCCCACAATGCACAACACCCATGTACATCAACCATGTTAGATATCATCCATGGAATGTATCAATCATATGCCTCTATCAATATGCCAACATGTGCATCTACCAATATGCCAACCATGTGCATCCACCAGTATGCCAACCATGTGCATCTACCAATATGCCAAAAAAATACTATCTATGAGTGTACCATCATGCATCATTACTTGCACCAAGCAAATATATCAACCATGCATCAACAAGATAGTACTCCCCAATGATGTACAACATGACTACTCACCCACTATATGTCTCAATGTGTAGCCCAACCATATGAAAAATGCATGCACCATGATAACCAACATATGCTTCCAATCATAAGATATATCAATGAAACTCAAATATGTACCAACCATGTACCCCAATAGATTATTTTACATAATCCAATAGATGAGAATTTGATCAACATCAATCCATACTCATGGGTTAGTGCCATGCACCCAAGATTTATTTTATATCATAACCTTGCATGATCTAACTTAGAACCATGAAAATTTGCAGAAAACAGTGGCAGAATCTGCAATAAACAATGTCAGAACCTGCAACATGGAGTTATACCATCACATCAAGCTACAACCCATGTGCATTGCCCTTTTCCCCAAGGCTTTAACACATATACGCGGCCTTCTGCACAATAGATCATGTGTGTACGCAACCTATGCAAGGTCAGCTAGCGTATGTACGTGACTATCACCATTGTCACCCATGTATGCCTCAGTAGATGTCTTACTTAAGTTTCCCTTCAGTCTTTCATTCTGTTTTGGCTGCCCTGTCTTCTTCACCCACTTCTGTAGATGACCCTTCTCCTCAGAACTTGAGCTCTGAGCATCCATCTTTTCAAATATGTCTCCCTTTCTTACTTCATTCCTTCTTCTAGCCATGCTATGTGAAGTCCTCATCATGGACTTTCTTCTTGTGTTCCAACACTCCTGGGACTTGTGGCCAAATCCACAATAGCTGTAGCATCTCATGGAGTTACAGTGAACAACAATATGTCCTACTTGATCACATATCCAACACCTTGTGGTGTTATAGAATCTTCCATTATATCTCCTTTCATAAGATCTACATTCAAAATCTTTGTGACCATATCCATTACATGAATAACAATGCCCCTAAAAAATACTTTCATACTTTTGCTTAGGTGTCCCAAGAATAGCTTCTTGATGTCTTCCTTGCTTTGTTCTTTTGAAATCTTCTTTGTCTTGTGTAGATGGTTGTTTTGCAACATTGTCTTCCTTCTTTGATGGACTTACCTTATGCTTCTTTGAGGTTATTGCTTCAACATGTGTATCTTCTCCTTTGTATCCGAGACCTGATTTATCACATGGTGATCTTTGACTTTCCAATATCTCATCCAAGATTCTTGAGCTATTCAAGAATTTGTTTGACTTCTCTACCTTCTTTCTCAGGTCAACAATTTCAGATTCTAGCTTACAACATGACTCTTCCTTTTCATTTATTTGAATCTTCAATAGTTCAGCTATTCTTTTGGCTTCTTCAATTTGGGTCTTTGGATGAACAATGGTTTCAAAAATTTTGTTAATCTCATCATCTATATTCATGTCTTCTTTCCCATTCTTTAGTCTTGTGATTTCTTCTTCCTTGATCATTTCTTTTAACTTCAAGATGTGCTTTTGACTCCTCCTAAGAAAATTCTTAGTGTTATCTGAAAGATAGTTATAGTGTGTATAAAAATGATCACTTCTATATCTATATAAACCTTCTTCAATTTCCTTTTGAAGTTTTAAAATATTTTCTTCTATTCTTTTCATGGGACAATTACCATCAAACTTTACACAATATGTTTCTATATCTTCTTCTTCACTTGTAGAGAAAAAATCATCGTCATCATCATTGCAATCAAGTTCTTTTGAGGGTTCTTTACCTTCATTTGAAGTATCTTCACTATTTTCCTTTTTGCCAACATCAACACATAATTCTTTGTCTTCATCTTCAAGATCTTCCTTTGTGCTATCATCACTTGATTCTTTATCTTCACTTGAAATGTTTTCAAAATCACATTTAGAAATAATGCATTCAAAATTTTTTGGAGATTCTTTACCTTTAGTGCTCTTGATGGAGTGATCTTCAATATCTTCCTTATCCTTCTTGTTTTGATATGTCTCCTCTAGCTTTAGCCATAGATCCTTGGCAGAAGTGCATTGTCCCATGCTCTCTTTGATAGGGCTTGAGAGTCCACTAAGAATGGTCTTGAGAGCCAATGCATCCTTCTTATTTCCTTCCCTTTGAACTGCAAGCTTTGACTTGTTCTTCAATGGAACTGATCCACCAATGGCTACCTTCCGAATAGTTGCTCCCATTTTCTTCAAATATAATCTCATCTCTATTCTCCAAGTAGAATAGTCTTCCTCATCAAGGATTGGAACTTCATCATCCATTTGTGTGTCTAGGGATATCCTTCAATATTGTTACAGCTTGTAGTGAAGGCCTTCTCTGAGACCAATTGTTGGACACACCTACCACACTTAGAGGGGGGGTGAATGAGTGTGGGGCTCTTTTTCTCAAAACTTCCCTCTTTACATAAAACTCCTTAGTTAACATTCAACATTTATTCATTACCCATTGTTTTCATTTATAAACAGTTAGATGTGAACATATATCAACAACATATATCAGGAACACATGTCATCAATAAGTGTTATAACCCTAAATTGCACCACACATGCTTATCTGGCATCATGCCAACTCATATCCTTTCTTTGCCAAAAACACTGTTGAACAACTCTTTGAAAATCCTCTTGTGTAAAGGCCCATGCGCCCTAACCCATTACTGCACACGTGTACACGCTGACTGACCCAAAACAGCCCGCGTGGACCGACAAAAGCATGAAAAAAGGAAAGTTGCTGATGGAACAAAAAGATATGGGTGAGTTAACTGAAACTCCCGGCCATGCATGGTCAAGGGTTCGTCCAAATACCTAGCTCCTTATAGCCTATAAAAGAAGGGGTAGGGGTACCATTTGGAAAAAGGGAAGAATATAGCAAAGAAACTCTGCCCATTTACGTATTCCATTGTCCCAACCCTTTAGCCTTTCCTAATGCCAAAGGATATTTAAAGCAAAGTAGTTGAATGATAGAAGAAGAGGAGCCCAGGATCAGGTTCAAGGAGTGGTGGCCAGTCTCAGCTTTTGTAAGTTGACTCATTTTAAGCAATAAAGAGAATGCTTTTCCAGTTCCAATTCATGAACTTTTTATGGTTTGATTAGTCTATGTTTGATTTCTAACCCGTGAGTATATAAGTAGTATGCATGCATAGTTGTTTCTCGTCTTGGATGCAGGTCAGCTTTGGAAGGAGTATTGCGAACAAGTAATCAAGCACAACGAAGGATCGACATCAAACGCCGGTAACGAGGTAGGTTGATATTTCCATGCATTTACTAAGAAAAGGGGATTTAAATCTAGGGATGAAGGTAGAAAGTAATTTCTATTCGGTCATATCTGCATGCAAAGTCTGAACTCTATTTGCTAGTCCGTAGGGTGTTTTTCCCCAACAACAGAATTGGTGACCATACTGGGGAATCAACTCTTTAGAGTTCCTGGAATTTTATTTAGTTTTTGGGTAGTTTAAAGAATAGTTTTTTCTGGCCTGTCTTTTCTTTTCATTTCTGTAAAGTCTGAGCTAGCAGGGAGTCTGGTTTTCCATACCAGCTTTCCCTGACTTTTTCTTGACTGTGTTTTTCAGGACCTACAGAGGTACACGTGGCTTGCACAAGGCCTGCACGTGTGTACCCGTGCCCTATCCTCTTACAGCCCACGTGTGCACACTAGCTGTAGGGATAGTAGTAGCATGTAGGAGTTCAGAGAACCTCAGAGGCAGTCCTCCTCTTCCCTGTCAGAATCACATATTCTCAGGGGGTTTTCTAGAATTTTGTCTGAGTCTTGTTTGCTAACAGTCCTATCTCAGATTGTTTTTTCCTTATTATTTTTTCCTTGCATTATTTTTTTTTCTATTAGAAAGAGTATCCAAGCCTTCAAGGGATCCTGGTTATCAATACTAGGGGTCTCTTCCTGGTTTGGTCTGTCTTTTTTCATTTTTTCTTAGAGTTTAGATATACACGCAGCCTGTACAAGGTCAGTCCGTATGTACACACCCTCTGTCTCTGTTCAGCGCGTGTTCGCACATGTGCTATTTGAGTAACAGTCACATGCTTGTACCGGCTACTTTTTGTTAAGGGTGAGGCAGTCATCCTCTCCTTTGATAAGAAGTATTCCTCTCAGATGTTTGAATCTCTGTTTGAATAGTTAGTAGCTTAGTATTATTTTTACCCTTAGCTTGTTTTTTCTCCTTTAAAATGGTGTCAGAAAAAATAAAAAAGAAATTTACAGTTTTTAGACAAGTGTGAGAATCATTGTTTTTACAATTGCTGTTATGTGATTTTTTAATCTGATTCTTTGCGATCTGCGCTTTAATCCAAAATTGTTTTTCTTGGTTTTTTGCTTGTTGGTATTTTCCCTTTCTTGATTTACTAGCACTTAAATAAATAAATAAAATCTCTTTACATTTTCTTCTTTGGTTGAAGAGTGTGTTTCTGCATCATTATCTAGGGAAAAGTCTTTTATTTCATAAGTTTTTGCAGTTCACTTAGATCATAAGTAGCTCGTAGTTGAGTGAAATTCCTTTGAGTTTGCTGTCCAAAATCTTAGAAAAGTTAAAAAATCTTTCTTTTGAAAAGTTGTTGAAATTTTGCATTCAGTAAAAGTTTTGTTTCCAGCTTTTTTATTCATTTTTTGCTTTCGTCTTTTACACATCATTAGTTTCACCCTCATACTCCTTGATGTAAGACAAAGCCATAAAAGTAACGCTAAATTTAAAATCTACTAGACTTTTATGTTTGTAGGGTTCACAAACTAGTTCAGGACTAGGGCCTTGGATTAGGTTGGAGAGGAAACTCTTCAAGGCCATTTAAAATCAAACATTGGAGTCTGAGATAGGGAGTGTTTAAGTCCAGTTTTGTGGAATTTATCTGGGACCGCCCTCTAACACAGGGGATAAACATGAGGTCGCACGCAGAAAGGTAGTGGAGATAACCCCTCCAAAGTCGGACCAATCGTAGTGGAGAACACATATAGAGGGCTTGTTTTTGGATTCCATCGTTTGCATTTGCCACGGGGCTTCATGGGTCTCAAATCCGTTCAAGGTCCTCAGTTTTCTTCTGGACCATTTTCTCTCGATACCCTTGACATGTTTCAGGCTCGATACCCTGCTCATTGTTGTCTACCCGACTTTCGACTGTACCCACCTGGTGACTGTTTGCGTGCTGGCAACCTAGTTGCCAATCTTTGTTAGGGACATACACAGGTGACTGCGGGGGTATACCATGGTACCTAGGATAGACATCGGGCCATGCTTTGTAGAGTATACCCGGAGGGTGCTTCTGTGTTCAAGTTTCACTTGCACCGGTAAGTTTCTCTAGTGTTGGTTGTTGTAATTGTTCTTCCAATTAATTTAGTGTTTGCTTGTCTTATCTTCTAGGGACTTTTTTCTTAGTGTGTGTTAATTTTGAGCATTTATACTACCTTAGAGTGTCTTGGATCTTCTCACATAGTGGAGGATCCTGAGCTCTGCTGGTCACGAAGGCTTCTTGGCCTACCGCCGGTTACACTGGAGCCACCCCCGCCACCATTAAGGCGGAAGCTAGACCAACAAGGGTCTTTTGAAGCGGCTGGGTTACAAACCATTGTGCCCGAACAACCCCTGGAGGAATTGACCATTTTGGACCTTGAAGCAACCACTCTTGGCTCAGTTGAAACCCCAACCACTGATCTCTCGGCACCTTTCATTGTACCAATTCAATTTTATGAGCGCCAGACAGTGTCGCACACAGCAATGGAAACAAATGTTGTTACTCCTTCCGGGAATTCTTCAATTCCCACCACAGTTGTGACCACAGGAGAGCCGTCATCTCCTAACCTACCATCTTCAGTCCGAGCCACCATGGTCTTGACCGCAATTACTTCTCACAGTGGTCTAAACCCGTCTTTGGCGGCAGCCACAACCCCTTTCACACCTAGTGTCATAGGCCCTCCATTCTCATACGGTATGCCTAGTTCGGGTACAAGTCTTGTACTGTCCTACTCCACTTTACAGACTTTGGGTCTTGGGGCAGGGAGCTCTAGCACTCCTCTACAAGGTCACATGGGGGGCACTCTTGTCCCTTTTAATTCTTTTCCTTACACAGGAGGTCATATCCCTCCTTCGTCCCCTTTACTCGGTGGTTCGCATCAGCAATCCGTCGGGCAACCTACACACAATAGTTTATTTGGAGCGAGGACTCAAGGACCACCTTCGCATAGTATGCCAGTAGGTTTGACACCATTTTCTTGGAATGAAACGTTTGGTAACAACACCTTCTCGTCAGCCGCTTTCCCAACTGGGGGCAACCCCATTTTTGGACAATCTACTCTTGGTCAGGGTACTATTCCTACACAGGGGAAAACTTAGCAGGACCTTGGAATTCAGGGCAAGGATCCGTTCCCTCCTCCGGAATGTCAATCTGGGGTAATTCTTTCCACAATCAATGGAACCCTGGACAAACTACTATGCCTGTCCCTACAGGACCGGCATGGGGTAATCCTTCCCAATGTCCTTCGAACACAATGCATGCCCAACAATCTATGTCCTATTTGGGAAATCAGCCGATGATGTTTCCACATATGAAAAATCCTTACGCTGGCCAGGGCCATGGTTTTTACCAGAATCTGGGTCAGTAGCCAAACTTTTCCTGGCAACCTGGTGCCAGTAAAACTCCAGGACCCTTTTTCCCAGGTTATCAGCAGCAACCCAAACTACCTTTCTTGGGGACTTTACACTTTCCAGATTTGACGAGGTTGTTGAATGACCCCATTTGTCACGATCCACGTTGGCCTCCTATGCCGACGAAGTTGCCTTCGGACATTCCAAAGTTCGAAGCCAAGCCTAATGAATATCCAGGAGATCATGTGACTACCTTCCATCTTTGGTGCTCATCTAACTCATTGAAAGATGACTCCATACAGTTGCGATTGTTTCAATGTACTCTCATTGGGAGTGTCACGAAATGGTACATTGAGCTCGATCGCTCAAGATACTCTTCTTTCGGCGAATTGGCAATGGATTTCCTTAACCATTTCCAGTTACCTGTGAGATACAATGCTGGCACAGAGCTACTCGCTAATTTCGAATAGACAACAACGGATCATATCTCTGATCACATCTGAGAATGGAGACGCCGGAAGAGTTTAATCAAAGTACCAGTCCCACCAGCATTTCTGCTTGAGTGGTTCCTTAAGTCTTTGGTCCCGCAGTTATCCAAAGACATCGCGACATCCAGATTTTTCTCTGAAGAAGATGCCATCATGAGGGCTCAACAGTTTGAGCTCATCTATTCTCAGTATGGTTTATTATACAACATCTTTCCAGATGCACCATGTTCAATACTGGATAAAACTAGATAGAGAGTTGGACCGCATGCCGATGGTATCGTCGGTTCAACACAAACTAAGCCCACTAAGAAATTGATAAAGCAGTTGCAGCAGTTATCCATACAACACACAGCGGCCAACCAAACTACTACTTTGGCTGCTCCCCCTACCCAAACGTCAGAAGTACACACAGTGAAGTTGACTAACCCAAAGGCCACCCAGCAGCCTGAAGGGAAGAAAAAACAATGAAAGAAGGGTAAGGGGGACAAAAAACCCAACGATAATGCTGGCGAGGACAAAACTGAAAAATGGAAGGCGAGGTATCCATGCAACTTGTGCGTGGAAGACCACCCAGCCCATCTATGTCCTTGGCTTTCAGAGGCCCAAAAATTTGTCACACAACAACAATAGGCGGTGTTGACGAACCCATTTCAACATGGGAAAAATCTAACTCAAGCCTCTACAAGTACGACAGGGGGCAGCCAAGAAAACTGCTCACCGTCGAACAACCCCTCATCCGCGAATGTATATATGGTTAGGGGTGATGCTTTCATATCGACTAGAGCACACGATTATAGTAAACCAAGTGCTTCTGAGAAGGATAAAGAAGCTGACCTCCCATCTCTTCCTCTACAGATTGAGAAGACGTTGGGAGAAACAATGACACACATTCCAAAAGGTGCATTTAAAAAGGCTTCTCATAACCCAAATGCAAGGGCTGCCCAGAACTACTCTGTGGTGGAAGATTTATCACAAACCCCTTATGCGATGTCTGCTTTGGAGGTCCTCCAAAGTTGCCCTTCTCAGAGAAAATCCTTGTTAACCACTTTGGGCTCTAATAAGACTTGTAATCCGGGTACCATCATGTTAGATACAACCGACTTAAAACCTCATCTGCCTTACCACGTAGTGTTTTAGATAGTAGTGGCTTACCCCATGAAAACTTTTACACGGAATATCTTCCGCACAGTGGTTGACAAGGGTGCCTCAACATGCGTTATGTCGTTGGCATGTTCGAAGGCCATTGGCCAACCCATTTTGTCTCCATCACCTACTCTTGTCACTTCTTTTGACGGTCGTTCGTTCCGACCACATGGCATCGTTCCTTCTTTCCCCATGCAGTTAGGAGGGAAGATCGTGTGTGTCTAGGTAGAGGTAGTCGATGTTCCCCTCGACTATAACGTCTTGTTAGGACGGAGTTGGACTTATGCTATGCAAGCTGTGGTTGCTACAGTTTTCTGGGTCTTGTTGTTTCCACACGAGGGTCTGATAGTGACCATCGATCAATTGTCTTTCTCCAGACCTGACCCAACTTTGGGGGCATCCACGGTCCCGCTAATCAATAATAATCAACCAGGTGTCGTCAATGTAGGAGTTTGTTTGTGCCCATCTTTGATGGGTACTTTTGATTACGCACCTCCTCACGACGATATTAACTTTATATCTAATCACCATAAGGTTGAGATTTTTCAAGTTTCATCATTTCGCATGACTTACTTCGAGGATCCATGGATTCTTCCTTCCCCATCAGCCACGATGGATGAGACAGGGCACCCAGGCATGTCCATGCCCTTGTCTGCTGCTAAAGTAGCATACTCTTTAGTTTAGCAAGATTCAACTAACACTGATCCGACTCTTGCACAAGAGTTAGATCCACTTCTAGAGCCTATTTGGGCTCAGGGTTCTCTTGCTAACGTCAATTCGTTAGAATTAGTCTTACCTTCTGATGAGGCAGTAATCGAAGCAATGACTAGTCTGGACAAACCTTGGGAAGATCTTCATCATAGATCATATTTTCTCCTAGAGTTAAGCTGAATCGAAGCAGGATAATTCACCATGACCATGACGGGAGATCAGCCGTGTCCTATTAATCTCTTAGATACACATGAAATTTATGCTGAGGGAAATATGGAAACTATCGCTAAAACTATACCAATCAACATCTCCCAAAACCCTGGCATCATGGAGAACGTCTTCGTTGGAGAGGATTTCTCCCTCGAAGAGATTCAAATCTACACGGATCTTTTCAAAGAATTCCGCAATATTTTTTCTTGGTCTTATGAGGAAATGCCAGGTATCGATCCAAAAATAGTTGAACATGAAATCACAACGTATCCTAATGCCAAGCCTGTTCGACAAAAGCTTCATCTAGTTAATCCCAAGAAAGCAGCAACCATCAAGATTGAGGTTGAGAAATTGCTAAAGGCAGGTTTTATCTACCCTATCCATTTGACTCAATGGGTGTCAAATCCTGTGTCGGTCAATAAAAAACAAGGCACGATTCGTGTATGTACTTATTTTCGTGATTTGAACAAGGCATGTCCCAAAGATAATTTTCCAACACTGTTCATGGACCAGATCATTGATGAATGTGCTGGTTGCGAAGCCTTTTCTTTCATGGACAGTTTTTCAAGATACAATCAAATCCAAATCAAACCCAAATACCAACACAAAACAACATTCATTTTTCCGTGGGGTACATTTGCATATCGTAAGATGCCTTTTGGTCTTAAAAATGTTGGAGCCACATTCCAGCGGGCCATGTCTTTCGCCTTTCACAATCTCAAGCATATAGTTGAGGCCTATCTAGATGATTTAGCATCATGATCTCACAAGAGAACGGATCATCCGACACACCTTAGACTAATCTTCGAACGCTGTCGCTACTTTAGGATTCGCTTGAATCCAAACAAGTGTAGCTTCTGCGTAATGTCAGGACGTTTGTTAGGTTTCATCGTATCAACAACAGGGATCATGGTCGATCCTCTCAAGGTGGAGGCAATAATCCAGTTGCCCCCCCCACGCAAGGCAAGGCGAACTTTTTATGACGCTTCATCACCAACTATGCCGAAATTACCAAGGGATTTATGCGCCTACTGAAGAAAGACATTCCTTTTTACTGGGACGAAGCCACTCAATGCTCTTTCAATGCATTAAAACATGCCCTCACAACTGTGCCTCTGCTACGGCCACCTAACTATAACAAATATTTCTTATTATATCTGGCTGCCGCAAAGTCAACTATTGGCATGGTTTTAGTTCAGGAAGATGATTCGTTCTCAGAATACATGATCTATTACCTGAGCCGAGGCCTCATAGGACCAGAACTTAATTATTCTCATATCAAAAAACTTGTGTTGGCAGCAGTTCATGCTGTTCAACGGTTTTGTCATTATGTTCTATTTCGCAAGACCACAGTCATTGCTGTCATGAATCCATTCCAGTACATGTTGACACGATGGGTTATAGGTGGAAAAATCAGTAGATGGATAGTCATCCTCCAAAAATTTGACTTAGACTTCATTTCAGCAAAGTCCAAAAAGTCATTGGTCTTTGCAGAGCTTATTTTGGAACTTCCAGTTGAGTCAGGTGACATTGTGCTTGAAGAATCACCTATCCGGGGAGATATGTTTTTTATCACATCTTCAGATCCCTGGTATGGAGATATATTTATCTATCTCTAGAATTTGAAGTGCCCCACTTCTGCTTCTCATGATGAGCATCGGCGTATACGCCATCAGGCTAAGAATTATCTCATACTCAATGATACGTTGTATCGAAGAGGTGTAGACTGCATCTTATGTCGATGTCTCACACATGAGGAGGCAGTCATCGTGCTCAACGATTGCCATACCGGAGCTTGTGGTAGTCATTTATCTGGGTTGGAAACAGTCCAAAAGATTCTATGAGCAGGTTACTTCTGGCTAACACTTATCAAAGATTGTATAGAATCAGTCAAGAAGTGCCATCTGTGCCAAGTCTTCTCTCGGAAGATGAGGGCACATCTCGCTCCTATGTTTCCTTTCATCACAATTGGTCCCTTTACCAAGTGGGGGATTGATTACACTACTTGCAACCCCCCGTCAGCAAGGGGGCACTGCTATATCATCGTAGTTGTAGACTACTTCACTAAGTGGGTTGAATCTATGCCAACGTTTAAAGATGATGGAGAGACTGCAGCTCTCTTTTTATTTAACCAGATCATAGCAAGGTTCGGCGTCCCGAGAGAGATTGTTACTGACCATGGAAATCACTTTCATAACCAAATGATGACTGAATTAACATCAAAGCTTGGGTTACGGCAGGAGCATTCATCACCCTACTACCCCCAAGCCAATGGGCAGGTGGAAGTTGTAAACAAAACTCTTAAGACTATTCTACAACGAACTATCAACTCAGGCAAGTCAAAATGGCATTTGATGTTATACTCGGCATTATGGGCTTACCGAACATATGTTAAGACTATAACCAGTTTCTCACCTTTTCAACTCATTTATGGGTTAGAGGCAGTCTTTCCCATCGAATGTCAGATCCCATCTCTAAAATTGGCAGTACAATTATTGCTAGACACTTCTCCACTTGAAGAACAGTTAGTACACCTTGAGCAACTCAATGAGTAGTGTTGTGATGCGACCCTGGCCAACGAGGCTCACAAACATAAGGTCAAGTGTTAGTATGATAGGTTTGTTCATCCTCAGATTTTCTCTGAAGGCAACCTTGTTCTGGTCTATGACCAAGATAAGGACCCCCTGGGGGCAGGAAAATTCAAACCTATGTGGTTCGGACCCTTCATCATAAAAGAGGTATTAAAAAAGGGCTCTTATCGTCTGGTTGATTTTGAAGGGAATGCTTTGGCGGAGCCTAGAAATGGGCTCTACCTCAAGAAGTATTACTCATAGGCAGGTCACTGTGGGTAATTTTTTGTAACATATGTATAGTCTTTGTACTATTACTTTTTAGTTTCTTTTAAGTATTATGGATGTGTCATTGATGTTATCTTTCGTCAATATGGCAGATGTCAAGTGATTCTGAGGTGTTCATTGGGTATGCAGATGGTGCTAGTTGGCACACTCGAAGGCTTGCCTCCGTAGCTTGGGTAATCTTTACACCTCAGGGTCAGTTGTTATCTTCCGAAGGTATATGCTTAGGTGACACCACAAATAATGTCTCCGAGTATAGTGCAGTTATTGAGTTGCTTCGTGACGCCTTGTCATTGGGTATCTCTCATCTTCAGGTCTATCTCGACGCTCAATTGGTTGTGTCGTAGCTAAACAAAGCATACCGGGTTCATGATCCAACTTTACACTGACGATTCTGTAGGGTACGTCTCTTAGAATGAAACTTTGATTATATTACATATTTTCATGTTCCTAGGAGATTAAACCAAATTACAGATACTCTAGCTAATCAAATTTTAGATTGGCATCTTGCACACATATGAAAGAACATTGACATAAGCATGTAAATACATTTTTGCATATGTGTTCCATAAGACACAAAAGATCAAAAAAACATATATAACATCATAAAACAACCAAAGTACATAGATGGATGCAAGCGCCTCAAAAATGGGACTAATAACGAGTCATAGGGCTTATGCCCTCAAAAATATATACAAGTAAGTGCTCGTGGCATGTAAAAAATCTAAATAGGTTCAAGGCCTATGGACCCTGTTATAATAGTCCACAGCATGGGCTAAACGCCTAAACAATCTGACCCACGTCCGAGGTGCCCCCACTACATGAGGCTGCATGGATGGCGGTAGGTCCTGTATCTTTGCCATCGGGACTGTGCGAGTGAGTGCAGTGAAGTTCCACTCAACTCGTCTAAGGACCCTCTCAGCCTCCCTGGATGGGAGGTTCCCTACTACTACTGCTCCCCTGGCAGCGAAAGCTGTGGCTTCTGGTCATGGATGACACATGTTCTGTGCATAATCGGTAGGTCACACAAGTCCCACATCTGCATGCAACAAACGTATACCCGTCAAATAATCTGGCATACAAAAAAATGATATATATAACAAAAATGACATAAAAATTACATATGAAAACAAAAAAACTACAAAGGTGGAGACTTACCCATCTCCCCTCGCTCCTCACCAGGAAGCACGGGTATCTCAGGATCTCTAGAAAAATCTATCCCTGCATATGGGTAATCCTCGATCACAGGGATTTGTTGTGACAGCCACGCAAAGAATTCATCATCGAAGGACTCATTGGTCCTTCCACCACCCTGTCATGGCAATAATACTGCCCATCTACACACTGCAGGAAAAGAGGCCTGATGTCCTCGTACTACTTCCCGAGGACTAAAGCTCATAACTCTCTCAAAGAAGAATGAACACAAAATCGTCCCGAACCTAAAGTTTCTTTGTGTCCGCTGTTAGCAATCTGTCAATTGCCTCTTCATGCACTCGAGCAGTGTGGTACTCCAGTCAAAAATATGTGCATTCAAGAACTGGATAGCACAGTTCATTTGTGCGCGAGACACCTGATGCAAGGCTGCTGAACCGTAATCTTCCCAATCAGTAATAATATTTCCTGCAATAATAGGTTAGTGATCTTACTGATGGGTACCTGGGAGCCCGCATGGTCAGTCCCAGCCTCACAGTGCTCGACTATCAGTTCTGATATCTTACTCGGTCCCACAGGAAATGTCCTGAAGTTGAATGGTTCCCCTCTCTATGAGAGGCCATTCCAAAAATAGATATCCTCGATGGTGGGCACCAGTGATTGCCCCTCTAGCATGAAGGCCTCTACATCAGGGTGCCAGTAGTCAATCAAGGCATTCAGTAGCCTTGGTTGTGCTTGCATAAATGGACATAGGAAGAACTTCAGTAAACTACATTACATCAACATGGCCACGACATTCAGATCTCCCACAACCAACTCATTGATTGCTTCATGCTCCCTTTCCCTCCACTGGACATACATCCTTCCAACACAACAAAGTTCAGGAGGGTCAGTACTTTCCCTTTAGTTCTCTTTTTGCTACAAAAGGGGGGTCCATGCTCGTTGTAGAGGTGACAGTCGCGTCTACACGTGAGTAGACTTTACTCTGCCCGAGTGTACATGTGGCCTGTCCAGAGACAACCCGCGTGTACCTAGGGCCAACCTTTTAAAGGTCGACGCCCACCCAAAAAATGAAAGCAAATGAAAAATTGAGGAATTGAATAGCTAGATAAGGGAGTTTGTACTTACTTGGTCCAAGCGAAAGTTCGTTTCATCCACTGTAGCTCTCAGAATCATCATTTTTAGCAAAGGGGTTTTTTTGTCTCCAGAGTCAATTTCCAAAGCAGCAATAGTGATAATGAGCTGCTAGTTTCTATTTATAGGCTTTTTGGCCTCTTTTTGTCACTTTTTTGGCCTCCCTTATCAGTTTTTTTATACCAAAAACCATTTAGAGTGATTCAGGAGTTATATGGGAGGGATTTGATCGGGTATCGGGACACTTTTTTTGAGTTTTGAGAAAATTTTGACGGTCCATGAAATTTTTTCCAAGAATCAACTTGAGCATATAGGTTAGGTTATTACCCCAACTTTTGCGTCTTGTTGTCTTTGTCCTCTGCTATAGGATCGATACCATTAGGTTGTGACATGGAACCATCATATCTACTTTAGAAGTGTCGCAACTTGGCAGTAAAGCTTACCAGAACATGGATTCCCTAGGTAGGTCCTGGTTGCATTATGGTGTCCATGTCGTCTCTAAAACACTGTAGGCTCGGGAGTCCTTATAGTCTTTCCTGAATATGAGTTTGAGCCTCATTTGCATGATTCTTCTTCGCTCTTTGTCTCACCCTCAGGACTCCCAAAAAATAACGGGTCTCCTTTTAAGCCCTTTTCAGACCCTCTAAACATGAAAAGATTGTCGATCTTGTGGCCTTTCACGATCGTTAAACTGAAATTTGAAGTCATGTCTGTCCAACGGTAGTTTACCCCTTTTTCGGTCTGGACAATCAACTGCACAAACAAAGGTATACTCTATAGAATTTCCGTTCCTTAAAAGAGTACTCTCAGGTATAATTTTACCCCTTTTTTGGGCCTGAGGGACTAAACTTACGAAAAAGAAACCCCCACAGAGTCCATAGTTAAGCTCTTTTCAGACTCCCTAAAATTGAAAAGATCGTCGAGTGACCTTATTTTTTCACACTCGTTAAATTGGTGCAAAAGAATATTCCTGACGGAGTCCATAGTTAAGCTTTTTTCAGACTCCTTAAAAGTGAAAAAATGGCCGAGTGATCTTGTCCTTGTCACACTCATTAAAATGGTTTTGAATTGACATCTAATCGGTGCTATTTTACCCCTTTTTTGGACCGACTAGACTATCTTCGAAAAAGGTACCCCAGTGGAGTCTCCTTTTATGTTTTTTCAAACTCTCTAAATATGAAAAACCACCGAGCTTACCTTCTCTGGGCTCATTAAACTTACATCGAAGGACGTTACCATTGTGTGTTTTATCAACTGCATTTGCATACCTTATCCACCAGTTTTGTGACAATTTGCTTCTGTGTCTTAACACCTTTGGCCACCGGAGGATTTTTCCCGAGTATCATTTTACTAGAACATCAGTCTTGTCCTTGTGCCTTGAGCTTGTATGTTTGCAATATTCGTTCCTCCATTGTAACGTAATATTCCTTTATTCTTTTTCCACAATTAT
>ML786893.1:442402-466787 GCA_009831015.1 Picea engelmannii | reverse complement strand
CAGCGGGTCGGCTGGACTGGTTTCCTCCGAGAGGAGGCAGTCCAGTAATTTCGACCCGGCTGTAAACCAGACTGCTGACTATGCTAGTTCCTTTTTGTTTCTTGAAGCTTAATATAATTACTGTATTTACAAAAAAAAAAAAACTTTATTGTCATTTGATTACTATTATGTAATTCAAGATAGCTTTATTGTGTGAGCTCACATATGTTATTTGTCGTTAAGTCTTCACATGTTGTATTGCTTTTCCTTTATGCAATTTCCTGCTTTCCTAGATTAGTTTCATTTCAGCAATTTAGATTAGATTACTTCTACTTTAGTCCTGCATATATAGTGCGTGTGCTTCGTAAGCCTACAAACCTCGGATTGACAAATTAAATGGTTCGGCAAATACTACAACGGAATTAAACGACAATATTTTTGCTTAACAATAAGATTAATCTACAACTTATGAATCCAATATCACAAGAATTCCATAATACATGAAAGCATGAGAGGTTTAAGCAATTGCACATACAACATAATTGATTTCTTCAAAACTAACCAATAGATTTCTCATATTAATAACATGAAAATAGTTCCATATAGTCAAAGTTTGAAGAAGCATATTTTGCATAATGTATATATTATTTATACAAAAGATAAGCATCAAAAGAAACTAAAATGATTCATTTTATTCAACTCATCTAGCTAATCAATGTCTAACCTTTGGAATTCTCCCCATCATTGTATGCCTTCCAATCTTAGAAAGCATCATTAACGTAATCGACTTGGGAAAATCGATGTTGATCTAGTGGAACCTTGATTAGAGAAACATTCCCCTTAATTTCTCAATATTCTTCTCCACTTTAGGCAAAGTGGCCTTTAGCATCATGATATCCTTTAATAGAATCAAATTGTGTCTCTCATGAACAATGGCATTTCAAGTGCCTTTGTTACTTGATTCTACTAAAAGAGATCATCAATGGTGCCCAAAGAAGATAAGTTGCACTTAGATACAACTTTCTCTATGACACACCACCCCTTGGTAACTCCATGGATCTAAGCTTCCATCTCCTCCCAAGCTTCATGAGCTAAATTCCTTTAACAATATAAATCACAACCAACACTTATGGAAACTATAGGGAAAATATTTTCATATATTCTTGTCATCTATTCCCAAAATAAAATTGTAATTGTAGTTGTTCTCGTGAGATATTCCAAGCTAGGATGTGATTTTAAAGATCTAACACGGTATTAATTTTCTTTTGAAATATTTGTTTTCTAATAAAATTATCTTTGATAACATTTAATATATCTTGAATTTTGAAAGAATAATTAATGAAATTGGTCTGATCACACTGATTGGTTTGATAAGAGTTTGTTTCATTCTCTAAGCATGGTTTGTTTCATGAGGTTGGATGAACATATAAGCATAGTTTTCCTTTCCTCTATTAATATTTCTTAACATGGTTTGTGTGCACTGAGTATTGGATAATATTCATTTGTGTTAGTGAGTGGCATTGCAGCTTTGTGTGAGAAGAATATTTAAAGGAATGTTGGATGGTTGTAATTATATAAGCTTCCATGTTGGTGAACCGAACAGTACTAGTTACTAATCATAGCATGGTAGAATTTCACCCCAAGTAGATATAATGTTATATAGATTCATTGGTGTGTTGGGCACCTTAAATATGTTGATTTTGTTCCATTTTTCAATTAAGCCAAAGTATTGGGAACCTCACTCCACATGATATCAACTAGTTCATATAAGTATGCTAGATTATTTTTAGTACCTTACTGAAGAGAGCAGATTCTGGCTAGTACTAGTGCATTTTTAATATGGACATTTTGTTGAAAGTCTGATATGTAATGTGTATTTCTAGGTAGGTCTCGAACTCGAGGGTTTCTTTGTCTTGAGGGAGAATGTTGCAAGGAATGGGAAGTAGTTTACAAGAAGTTTTGTATACGAATTTTCCATGATATTTTTTACTTTAGATGTTATGGATATCTGATATGAAGACCATGCCTACATGATTTGTATTAGATAAATAAGATTGCATTGTCACTAGATCCAATTCTTACTTTTGAAAACTTTTCAAAGATGTAGGGATCATATATATACAAAACAAAGGTGCAATAAAGTTCGTATTTATTAACTTGGCATTCAACCAATGGGATTGTATCCTATAACTTTTCATGCACTGCAAAGTAACTTTTGGCAAAGCCATTAGAACTAGGAGTTTCACTTATTTGATTTGTTGTCCTTTTGCAGGCATAAAAAGACTTTCCAATTTATAGTAAAAAAGTATGCCTTGATAACAAAGCTAGCTGCAATCATGCAAGATGTTTCCCATGAAAGAATATCAAAGAGACAAACTTACAAATCTTGAGTCATGTTTTTTTTAGAAAATTAAGGAGTCATTCATTCTAGGTTATCATCACTGGTTGAGAAAAGTCCTCAATGTCCTTTAAGGGCAATGATATTAATGTGATGTAATTTGAGATGAGTTCACAGTTTGTTTTATTTTATTTTTCAATTTTAAGTAGCTTGGACAAAGGGCTCAAATGTAACTCTACACTTATTAGTTGCCCATGTTTTTTTTGTGGCTTGGAGGCTCTACACTTGGTGTTTGTAGTAAGGACATTATTCTGGTAACCTAGGGCATTCCTAAACAAAAGATAAATGACAAAAACTCAATTCTTGACTACTTTTTTTCAATTTGCTAATTCAAATCGCAAAGACTAAGTTACTCACAACCCTTCTTGTAAATTTAAAAATATTTTTCTTTCAAAAAAATTTAACATCTTAAAAAACAAATGATTTGTATAAAACTTAATCACCTAACAATTTTTATTTTTAATTAATGCAAAGTTTAAATGAAACAATTATCAATAATAAAAACTATGCTATAGCAATTAATATGGAATATGAGTAATAATAATTTTGTGTTTTAGTGAATAAAGCTTACATTCAAATTCGATGGAAAAATGAATAAATGGCTCAATAATATAAGGTGAGTTCATAACTCTTTAAGAAATACAACTAAACATTTACTAATAACAATATTTTTTGTTAGTCCTTATTTCATGTGGGGAACACGGCTTTACCATCAATGATGCATAGTTGTGTTGGAATATGTTTCTCAAGCTCTTAAGGAGGGGCACTTATCACGTGAAAGATCGACTTATAAACAAAAGGTGGGGTAATATAATGCATGTCATGGATGATTTTAGGTGTTAAATTTAGCTCATGGGTTAATTTTTCATGGTTTTTCCAAAAATGAGATTCGCTATTTTAAAAATGATTCGCCCAAATTCTATAGGATAAAATTATTTTACCTTAAAAATCGCCAAAATTTTATAAAAACTATATAAAATCCTTATAAATTTGAATTTTTTACAAAAATATAGCCAAACATTTATAGTTGACATATAAAGGATTAGCAAGATTCACCAAAGTTTCTATATTTTAAAACAAATTTCCATCCTTAAAATCATCCTTAATACATGCTCCAATTACATTTCTAGTGGTCGTAGCCTCTCCAAGGTTAGACAATTGTCATTCCTAATCACAACCCATGGTACCATTCAGTGATATGTCAGTGGATTAGAAATCATAAAGGGCATGACCCCTGATGCCATTCACTTATAGGACTACGTTGACATAAAATGCACGAGCCCTGATACCCTTCACTGTGATGTCAGTGGAAGTGGCTCAGAAACTTGAGAACATTCGAGAGGAGAACACATGTTAGAAGGCATGACGTCATCATAACAATTTCATGTACGTTGAGAATTGACGTCATCATAACAATTTCATGTACGTTGAGAGCTGACGTCATCATAACAATTCATACACGTAGGAAATGGGATGACATCATGCTAAGAAATCTAACATAATATGCTATAGTCAAAGTCACAGGTCACTAAATTAACTGAATGCCCATAAAAGGGAGATAGCATCATTTTAACTCAACATGACAACGTAAATGACGTCATCCTAACTCAATATGTTAAGAGGAGATGCCGTCATCCTAAGAGAACATTCTAATATACATTACAGGAGATGACGTCATCCATATACATAAGAAATTGAACGAAATCATTCCAAAAGTCTAACATAACATGCTTTAAAGGGAGACGACGTCATCCTAACTCAAGCAAATGACATCATCTTAAGTAAATTAATTGAATGTCCATAGAAAGAGATGCCATCATGAAAACATGATAAAAAAAATTTAAGAGATTTAAGTTAAGAGTAAATGTAGAACTCAATTCAAAATTGAAGATGGCATAATTCAAAACATTTTATTTTCAATGCTATGAGTAAGTGTAAAAAATGAGGAACTAACTCCACATATAGAGTTATGTTTAATCTTCTTATTTTGTGGTATTTAGGAGTTAGTTAATTGATGTATAGGATCATTTTCTTTGATTTATTAGGAAAAATGTTATCCAAAAATAAATAAGAAACATGGAATGAGCTCAATAAAATTTAAGGCACAGGGGCAAGGGCATGTTCCTAGTGCTCGACATGACATGAAGAATAGCTTTAAAGTGATAGTTTCCTAGTAAACTCTAAGAAATTGAAGAACCTAGTAAATTCCTCTTGCATATCAAATCTATAATGAAGTGTATTTCCCAAAAGACCAAAGATGACCTAATGGGCCTTAGGTTGATGGTTCCTGTGGGATCGAATTATGCATCTATTACGAGGAATAAATCTCTATGGTTTGGGATAGGACCACAACAGATGGAAAAACACGAAGAAATCAACTCAAATCTCAAGTATAATGGATAAATGGAAATTTCAACAAAAGAAAGGCTAGAAGCCTACCTCTTTCGGGCGTTCGTAGGAGACCATCGTTGAGCTCACAATCCAATCTTTAATACCTACAATGTTAGGATATTTAGACACTTAGGAGTTAGTAAGATCTACTTGGTTTATTGTGTCGTTAGGTAAAAATGTGTTTTCTAGTGTGTTTCTTTAGTATGCATTAGTATGCATTTGTAGTTAAGAAATCCGACGGTCACGATATGTTCCCGACATAGAGTGATCCGACGGTTTATACTCTCATCGATCTTAACAGCCATTGATTCATGGCTTAACACCCGATTGGTCCATGATCTCTATTTAAAGAGCATGGAGGGTCATTTGTCGATGATCGATTGTGAGAAACTCTCTTGTAAAATCTCTCTATAATCTTTTTCTTTACATTAATAAACTGCTCCAAGTGGCCACGTTGGCTAGGGCCATGGATGTTTCCCCATAGGGGTTTTACCACATGAAAACATCGGTGTGTTGATCTTTGATCTGGTTATGTGAGTGGTTACTGAAGGTGTTCATCATCTGTTGGAATACCTATGTTGTCAAACATGGTATCAAAGCATGTTTGAAGACCCGAAGACCCACTCCTGTTGAAGATCGAGATCGTGAAGCTGAGTTGCCTCATCTCCACTTTCTGTCATTTCCGTACATTTATGGGCTAAGAGGACTATTCCATTGCGTCTGTAGAGCTCGTTTTAGTCAGGAACACTTTTTGTTTCACTCGAAAAGGTTTATGTTTGCCCAAGATACGGCCATTACAGTTAGATCTAGAGGTATAAAGCTTGAATGCGCATTTTTTTAAATTTTTGCAGAATAGTATTTTGGTTTTATTTTATTTATTTCTGCGTTGCTACTCTTTTAGATCTGCGTATACTCTTTTCCCCGTGCCCTGTGTGATCTCGACAAATCAAAAACAGATAGGAAAAGGTGAATCTTTCGGGTAAGCTAACCGATATCTAACCCTTGTTGTCATCGAGAAACGAAATTTTTTTCTTGTGTGAAAAGGGTTTTTTTTAGCACGCTCTCCAAGGCCATCTTCAACAACAACAACAACCACCCCAATCCTCCTTCTAAACATTACAATATGTTTTGTTAGATCATTTGTTTAAAAGTTGTCTTATTAAGTAAGAGGACTTGAGTTCAAGTCTCTCTTTTGTTACCTTTTTTGAAAAAGTTCATGCTAAAATTGTAAAGTGTATTTCACTTCAAGTATAAAAGTGAATCACTATAAGTAGCTTTAATATTTTATTTTAGAGTTATTTATTTTGCATGCAAATTTTCTGTTATAAAGTATCTTCATTGTAAAAGTGATCCCCACTTCTCTTTATAAAAGTGGGTCACTTCATAAAGCAACTTACACAATTACGTGGTCATTTGGTTACCGATTGTGTCTTTTTTAAAAAGGGCATAACTCTAACATCGGAAGTTCGTTTTCAGTGTCATTTTTTTAAAACCGCATAAATTTTCGAGCTCTTTCCATCGTGATCATCAGTTTCGGTTTTTAAATCAACATTATCTGCATATTTAATATGGATTCTACAAGTACTGTCTTGCTTACCAACAACAACTACTTCCAATGAAAATTTCATAGGGAAGATTTATTAAGAAGTAAAGGCTTGTACCGGATTACCTTGGGAAAGGAAAACGCACCCACTGATGCTGATAAGAAAACCAAGTGGGATAATAGGAATGACAGCACGTGGACTAATCGAAACTTTCATCTCTCCTGATTTAAGGTACCACCTTCAAGATATTGATGACCCCAAAGAAGCTTGGAAAACGATTGAATCTGTGTTTGGTAAACTCAATATTATTCGAGCACAACAGTTAGAAAATCAAATGCTAACCTTGAGTCCAAATGATTTTTCTTTCCTTGGAGACTATCTATCTAAGTTTAAAACACTCAGAATTTTATGTGAAGAATGTAAGATAAAGATGAAGGAAGAGTGTTGCATCTATCTTATTCTTTCTAAGCTAGGTAGTGCATATTCTGTTTTTGTATCTACCTTTTATGCCATGAGAGAGGCTCTATGGGAAGAAGCTGATGAAACACCCACTCTTGAGTCTTTTTGTGCTTCTTTGATTCGAGAGGAAGATAAGCTTGTACAATTTGGATTGATCAACACTGCAGGTCCCTCCAACAAAGCCTTAGTTGCCCAGCAGAAAGATAAACCCAAGTATTCCAAGAAGCAACATCCTCGCTATAACAACAAACAACATAAGGGTCCCAAACCTGCTTAGGCAGCTTCTGCTCCTACTAGTGACAAAGGAGCAAAATATAAAAGTAAGAATACTAACAGACATTGCAACTTTTGTGATAAAGATGGTCATGATGAGTCCAAATGTTTTAAGAAGATGGCAACTTTAGAAGCAGCGATGAAGAAGCACAACATCAATATTGATTCTACTTCTTCTTCTCACGGACATGCACTTTCTGCTTCTGGTTTCTCCTTTAATCCAAATTATACTACTACTTCTTCTTGTAATGAGTGGCTTATTGATTCAGGAGCATCTTATCATATGGCTAAGGATAAAGTCATATTTTCTACTCTAAATGAATGTAACACCAAAAAAATATTTGTTGGTGATGATAGATCTCTTAGTGTTGTAGGATATGGAACAGTTCAAGTAGATAATGGTCATTTCAATGATGTATTATGTGTTCCAAGTATTTCTTGTAACCTTTTATCAGTATATCAAATCACTCATTCAGGTGAAGGTAAAACCATCGAGTTTTCACCTCACCAATTTGTAATCAAGGATCTAAAAGATTATAAGCATGTTCTTGCAACTGGAATTGTTGATGATATTACCAGGTTGTACAAGTTTGACAACTTTGGGTCATCATATTTTTCATCAGTTTTTCTTTCTCATAGCGATGACTTGAGAAAACTTTGGCATGAGTGGTTTGGTCATCTAAACTATTGTTCATTGCAGCAACTATGTAATCAACGGATGGTGGTTGGTCTTCCTCTTGTTTCATGCAGAGATGGTGTTTGTGCCGGTTGTGTTCTCGGCAAACATCATCAGGATAGTTTTGACAAACGTGCCTCTTGGCCCGCCTTGGTTCCTTTGCAGCTTGTTCATAGTGATTTGTGTAGTCCACTTTCTTCTCCTTCTTTTTCTGGGTGAAGGTATTTTTTAACTTTCATTGATGACTTTTCCAAACGTACTTGGGTTAACTTCTTAAAACTCAAGAGTGAAATTTTTGACAAGTTTTTGGCCTACAAGGCCCTTGTAGAAAATCAATCTGGACATCAAATTCAAAGGTTAAGAACAGATAATGGAGGCAAATATGTGAACAATAATTTTACATGCTACTTCACTACACAGGGAATCCAAATGCAACACATTGTTCCATATACACCACAACAAAATGGTGTTGCTGAGAGAAAGAACCACACATTAAAAGAAATGGATAATTGTATGATCTAATCTGAGGGATTAAGTCTAAAGTATTGGGAAGAAGCCATCAACTGTGCAAATTACATAGTAAATCGCACTCCAACAAATTCTCTTAAAAATATAACACCAGAAGAAGCTTGGACTAAAATTAAACCAAATGTAAGTCACTTCCATGTATTTGGTAGTATAGCATGGGCTCAGATTCCTGATGAGAAAAGGGAAGCATTACAGCCTAAAAGTGAGAAGTGTATATTTTTTGGTTATTCTAAAGATGTCAAAGGTTACAGACTTCTTCAATCACATTGTAATGAAATTATTATTAGAAGAGATGTTAAATTTGATGAAAATCTCTTGGCCTGCAAGCCTAATTCGACGATTGTGCCTTCTTTGGCCTACGAGCCATCTTCAACGTTTGTGCCTTCTTATGATATGGTTTCTTCTTCAGATGATGATAGTGAGGATGAAAATCCACCTCCACTTGCTCACCCTCCTCCATATGAGTCCTTTGAACCTGAACTAGCACCAGCTCCACCACTTCCAACATGGGTATGTTCAACACGAGAAGCAGCCGGTGATCTTGTCAGTGATCCTTCATATCAGCATCGGACACGTTCACAGTTCCAACAAGCCTCTTCTCTTTTGGCTCAAGCTTCAAAAACTCATGATCCAGAGACATTTGTAGAAGCTTCAGGTCATCTAGATTGGGATACAACAATGAATGAAGAGTATCATTCTTTAATGGAAAATGATACTTGATATCTCGTACCTCTTCTGAAAGGAAGAAAACTTGTTAGATGCAAATGGGTCTACAGAACTAAGTATGCATCAGATGGAAGTGTTGAAAGACACAAAGCTTGGTTGTTTGCCAAAGGATTTTCCCAAGTTGAAGAAATTGACTCTAATGAAACCTGTCCCCCTGTAGCAAAAATGAATTCCATCCGCCTTGTTCTTGTCCTTGTTGCCTCATATAAATGGGAGGTCCATCAGATGGATGTTAAATACGCCTTCTTGCACGGAGATTTGCAAGAATAAATCTACATGGAAAAACCTCCTGGCTATGTCCAAAATGACTCTAGCCTTGTTTGTCACCTCAAGAAATCGCTTTATGGTCTCAAGCAAGCTCCCCAAGCTTGGTATGCCAAAATGGATAGCTTTCTTATTGCCACTAGATTCTCTACATGCCATTCTAATCCTAATGTCTATACTAAGAAAGTAGGAAGCCATCTCATAATCCTTGTCCTTTATGTTGATGACCTTATCCTTACTGGTAGTGACTCAAAACTTTTAAACCATGTGAAAACCAGCCTTAAGAAGAAATTTGAAATGACAGACTTAGGCTTTTTGCACTATTTCCTTGGCCTCCAAGTTTTGCAAACCAATAAAGGAATTTTTCTTTCCTAGTCTAAGTATGCTTGTGACCTTCTTTTTCGCTTTCACATGGATGATTGTAAACCAACCCCTTCTCCCTTCCATTCTGGAGTCAAGCTTTCTGCCACCTGTACTTCTCCTGAAGTTGATGCCACCCTATACCATCAGTTAGTTGGTAGCCTATTATACTTGACTCATACCCATCCTGATATTTCCTTTGTTGTTGGTCTTGTTGCCCGATATATGCAAACACCCCATGAAAGCCATTGGAAAGAAACTAAAAGGGTACTTCGCTATGTTCTTGGTACAGTTCAGTTCAGGATACATTACAGTTCAGGGGGGACTCCTTTATTGGTTGGTTTCATTGATTCAGATTGGGCCGGAGACCCTGATGATCGAAAGTCTATTGCAGGTTATGTTTTCAGCCTTGGTTTAGGACCTGTCACTTGGGCCTGTAAGAAACAATAGCCTATAGCACTTTATTTAGTAGAAGCAGAGTACCGAGCATCAGTAAATGCAAGTGAGGAAGCCTTGTGGCTTCGACGAATCCTTTCAAAGTTTGGATTCCAGCACCAACATTCAACCAGCCTTTGGTGTGACAATCAGAGTTCCATCAAGCTTTCCAAAGACCCAGTTCAACATCAGCGTAGAAAACACATTGAGCTACACATGCACTTCATCAGAAAACTCATTCATGATCAAGTTATTGAAGTGCTCTTCTGCTCTACAGAAGATCAAGTTGCAGACATTTTCACAAAGTCTCTTATAGAAGCGAAGTTTTCCAAACTTCAATCTATCTTAGGAGTTCAGGAAGTTGTCATTAAGGGGGGATAGGCTCTAATGCCTCATTCCTTCTCCTATTGTGTCACTATTGTAAATCCTTCAATCCTATCCCAAGTTGTTCTTAAGGGGGGATGTTAGGATATTTAGATACTTAGGAGTTAGTAAGATCTACTTGTTCTATTGTGTCGTTAGGTAAAAGTGTGTTTTCTAGTGTGTTTCTTTAGTATGCATTTGTAGTCAGTAAATCCGACGGTCACGATATGTTCCCGACATAGAGTGATCTGACGGTTCATACTCTCTTCGATCTTAACGACCATTGATCTGTGGCTTAACACCCTATTGGTCCATGATCTCTATTTAAAGAGCATGGAGGGTCATTTGCCGATGATTGATTGTGAGAAACTCTCTTGTAAAATCTCTCTGTAATATTTTTCTTTGCATTAATAAACTGCTCCAAGTGGTTGTGTTGGCTGGGGCCATGGATGTTTCCCCGTAGGGGTTTTACCACGTGAAAACATCGGTGTGTTGATATTTGATCTAGTTATGTGAGTGGTTACTGAAGGTGTTTGTCCTCTATTGGAATACCTGTGTTGTCAAACATACAATTTGTCCTCAACATCAAAGATACACAAGCATATGGAAAATGTATGAAATGCTAGCATATAAAGTATCATAATCCATTAACATGTATAGCAAATTTACCCATGGAAAATAATATAAACATTTGCAACATATAATTGGATGAAAAAAGAATATTTCTATTAATATAATCAACAAGAGTACATAGGTGAAAACCTCCTTTATCAACAACTCGTCGAAACCTAGAAAATAAGTTTCTCCACCTGGCCCTTCACCACTTCAATCCTCCACAAGGCAAGCTCACAAGTTCTAGGAGTAATTGGGTTCCTCCTTCACAGGATAAGGAGAGCTCGGGGGCTAAACATAAGGAGAGTTTAGACTTAAATATCTAAGGGATGCAGACTTAAAGGACTAAGGGATGCATACTCAAGGATGTAATATGAGACAAAATTTCTCCAAAGTGTACTTGCTCTCAACGTTTTTTTTTTTTCAAGGCTTGTATATGGCTAAATTTGTAGCCTTCTAAGGGAATTGAAGGGTAGAATCAGAGTGTTTCCAACATATGAAATTCCAAGGATCATGGATCTCGTGACTTGGCATGGAAAATCCAAAATATTTTTTATTTTGAGCACAAAACCTGATGTATGCGGGTTGTAGTGGAACAACCTACGTATATGCAAGTTGCATAATTGTAGCCCGCGTATATGTAGAAAATTTTGAATTTTTTACTTTTGACTGAGAAAAATGGGGAAATTGAGTTTGTAGAGGGAAATGGTATGTTACAAGGGAAAAAATCTCTATGGCCAAGCGTAAACCACAACAGACAGGTATGACTGCAGAAATCAACTCAATTCCAACATATGCTATATAAACTAATGTGCAATATAAGGAAGAGGACTACCTCTATCCAACGTTTGATGATGTTCTACCATTGAGCACTGTGACCCAAAGATTTATACCTGCAAGAAGTTCTCGACAAACAAGCAGAGCAAGTACATAGTGATAATATAGAGGGGTTAGCACACCAGATAGCATAATCCATTAATAAACATTACAAACACACCCATGGATAATAATCATATATTTGCAAGATACCAATAGGATAGGAAAGGAGTATTTCTATTAATAATTGATCAGCAGAAGTGACAACATTACATACTTTCATGTCAGCACGGTTCAAAACCAAGAAACCAAGTTCCTTCCAACTGGGTCTCGACCACTTCAATCCTATACCAAAGACAAGCTCATAGGAAAGAGGCAATGAGGTCCTCTCAACAATAGGGAAAGAGATTGGGGGTTGAACATTGTGTTTAGACTTGAGGGACAAAGGGATGTAGACTCAATATGAAGTAATTTCTCTAGAGTAAATTTTCTCTCAAAGTTGAATGCTTTCTCCTCTTTTCCATAGCTCGAAATTGTGCTCTTATAGCCTTTAGAATGCAACTGAAGGGCCGAGTCGAAACGTTTCTAGTATATGGAAGGCCAAGGATCAGAGATCTTCTGTCATGACATGGAAACCCGACCTCATTTTGTATTTTCTGGCACAAATCCCAATATACATGAGATGTAGTGGAGAAGCAAGCATATACACATCTTGTATAACTGATAGGGAGTGTATATGCGGAAAAATGTATATTTTTAGCTCTGGATTCATCAAAAAAGGATGATAAGTTTGCATAGGGAAATGGAAAAAGGCCCTCTGTGCAAGATAGCAATGGTGAGGAAAATCTTGCTATAGCAGATGCCCCCTAATGTGTGATATCAGAGGAGTATCTGCGATGGCTGAAGTACATTATAAATAACCTAGAAGTGGAGTGGTAGAGAACTAGCTGGACGAACTCAATTGCTCATTACATTATGTACTGACTTTTCAGACATGGTTGCCAAGAATACAATGTAGATCCATGTGGAAAATATACCAAACAAGTGTTCATGGCCATGAATAGGAAAATACAAATGAGGTTACATGCCAAAAGTTGTCATAGTCACAAACAAGACCCAGTGAAACCAGTCTCAAAATCAATATGAAGATATCTGTATACCATGAAGTACAATCTGATCTCCCATGATCACTGAAGTCAAATAGGTATTTTTCCAATGAAGGGGAAGCAACAACTCAGGAAAGTTGCAACCTCATAGTGATGTCTTCAAGCCTTCTACACTATCTGTCAAAGGTGCAAGTCTACATCATGTGAATAAAGTAGTTGAGGTCGAACACGATGAGACATTGTTTGATTACCGATCATTAAGGTATACCATTAACAAATGCGAGACAGTCTACCAATAATGAGAGTAGGTATCAAGGCACCGAGTACATTCCTACAAGTGTGAAAAATGAGTCGATGTCAAACACTTGAGAAATCCATTGATCAGGAGACATTGATGTATTCCCATCTGTCAATGGCGAGAGAGCCTACCACAAATGACTGCAAACCTTAAGGTACTCATAAACATCTAGGTCCCATATCTAGAATAAATGAGCTGAAGTTGATGGAAAGAGACCCGCTGAAAGGAGAGCATTGAGGCATCTCTCATCAATCAACACGAGGAACAAAGCAGGAGCTTCATGATTTGGTGGAGATTGGATGAAGAACATGTTCATGAACCAATGACCCTGTGCGTCTTTTGCTTGTGCCAAATGAAAGCGGTACACAAAAAGGACCCTCTGAATAGCATCCAATGATGAAAAACTCCTAACAAAGGTGAGGAAACCACCAATAAGGCTAATGGCATCCAAGACACTGCACGAATCCCAAAGTGTTAATAGATGTCTTGTCGTTGAACACAAGTGAAACCACCTAGTCAATGACCAATGATGAAAAATCGATTGCTAGGTTCAAGGTGACCTGCCAATGATGAAAGTAGGGCCAAGGTGCATGATAATACCAAAGTATCATGTGATTCTGAGACAAACTGAGGGTATTTCCGACATGCAAAGTCAATATTTATGAGGAGTGGATGACATAGGTTGATATACTTCCTTTGAACAAGAGCATGAGACAGATGGTGGACTCCGGCAGCATGGACTCAATGATGTGACAATTAGATGCAAGAGGCATCAATAACATTCTATATAGGGACTGGAAGAGTAACCAATCGATAGAGAAAACTTTTGTAATGAGATCAACTTCCTAAGGCCATGCTAAACCCAAAATTATGATGACACAAGGATTCAATAACTTTTTTCTTTGTTCAAAGGCGACACGACTGCTGCCAATTACAATATAGTACTCCCTTCCCACTCATCTTTTTTTTCTTTTTTCATAACAAATGAATGCTATGATACAGAGGAGGGAACGAGTGTCGCAAGTATGCAAAACTAGTTCCAACAGTGGAACGTACCTATGCTTAATGCAAGGAAATGCATGCGGGAGATGGATACTCTGGGTGATGTTCCCTCCAGGGTATATGGTGTCAAATTGCGAAGGATATAAATGAGGCTCTGCTTGGTTGAAGATGCAAAATCCTTAGGCAACGGTTTATAATGCAAAGCAAGAACCGGCTAAAGGCTAAATACTATAAGCAAGGGCATGAGATGCAATCACAACTTAACACCAAAAAATGTCCTTTTTTATATATTTTAGTCTACTTGGTGTGAAAAAGGGGTAAACTTGTGCCAAATAGACATCTTTTCAAATCCAATTTACAAGTGTGAAAAAGACAAGTTCACTCGACAATCTTTTCAATTTTTGGTAGCGAGTCGGAAAAGAGCTTAAATAAGACTCATGACCTTTCAAATCCAACTTTAACGAGCATGAAAGGGACAAATCACTCGGCGATCTTTTCAGTTTTTGGATGAGTAGGAAAAGAGCTTAAATAAGACTCATTTTGGGGAGTCCATGGGTAAAAGGGCCGAATGTGCATGAATGAGAAATGAGGCTCATCATACAGTCATGTATTGAATTATAATGGACTCCCGATTCTAAGGAAAAACTCAGCATGGGCACCAAATGAAAAAGAGGTTCTAGCTAGGGTACCCATGTTTGGTAAGTCTCTACCATTTATTAACGACGTTATTAATAGCAGATGGGGGTTATATGTCACAATAAATGGGTTCGTACCTAAGGCGTAAAAGCGATAGTCGAAGGATAATGAAAAAATGCACGATGGAGTAGATACCTATTCTATATGCTAGTTTATGAATATACCTTCCTAAGGAGACAAACGGTCAACTATGACGTTGAAATCTGCAAGAAAATTGAGTCAAGATTGTAAAAACCAGCTTAAAACCATTCTTCAATTAGTTCATTAGGTGAAACAATAGTGTAAAACTATATCAAGTGGGTAAAAATAGCTTATAAATAGTAATAAAATAAAAAATTACTGTATCATTTTCATTTTACCCAAATAGTGCAATTTGGACTAAAAACCCTCCAGGATTCAAACAACGATTGCGGGAGCGATAGGAAAGGGAATCATGAATCGTCTGGATTAGATAACTCTTCATCCCATCCTCTTCAAATTCAATGGTTTACATTTTTTAATTAGGTTCTATTTTGTTAGTTTTTGAGGGAACAATTTGGAGTTTTCGGTATACGTGGGTTTCTCTAAATAGGTCGCATATACGACTAGATATACACCCCTGTGTGAACCACAGGGGGCATATATTAGGCCTACCCATGACTGTTTGTGGATAAACCGCATATATGTACGCAAATGGAAAAAAATAGGTGTTTCTAACTCAAAAATGATTTGTTTTTTGCAGGATGGTGTTGGAATGGAGAGAGCGAGAGTACGAGGAGATAGATGCAGCAGTGGATCAAGATCCGGTGGCTCAAGCATCTCTAAAATTATGTGGTTTGTACAAGTTTTGGGCTCTCAAAGGGATGAGGGCCCAAGTGAGGTTGTTGGAGATGTTGGTGGGCTACTGGGATCTTGATAGCGAGAGATTTATCCTTGATGGACAACCATTAAGGATCGAAGTAGAGGACATCTACTTCTTGACCAGACTTTCACGCTGAGGAGAGGTTGTGGACCTCAAGTCGTGGGCGGCAGGGAGTGGGATGAAGGTTGAGAAGTACATTGAGGCCCACTATGTTTTAGGGACTCCCATGGTGGGAATTCAAATCCCCATCCGGGATATAGGTAACCTCAGCCTGAATATTATTGTGCTCATTCTTACCAGGATCATAGGATCAACCTCATTGCATCAGGCATCAAGACCACTTATGTTTTATGCACTAGAGTGTGTGAGGCCCACTGTCTACGATTGGTGTACCTCACTGCTGACCAATATGAAAGGTCAGTTGACAGAGTGAAAGCAGGGGGGTAAGAGAAAATTCGGGTTTGCCTCTATCCTTTGCAGCTTCTTTTTCGAGCAGGTCCTAGGTCTGGGACCTAGAGTGGAGATCCTTCCTAGGGGACCACGTGATCCAGCTATGGCACAGTGGATTGAAGTCATGAAATGACAGGGGAGAGGTAGGGTGTCGACACCCTACAACGATGATTTTTTCTTCTAGTGGCGAAGACAAATCATTTCTCTGGACAACTATCCCTATGTGGGGATCGATTTCAGAGGAGACCTAGATATGCCACTTCCACCAGGGGCCACTATGGCACCATAGGTAAAAAAAAATTACATATTTCATTTTTTTTGTATTTTTGTATTTAAGGAAACAAAAATATTTTTGGATGGTGTTTGAATATTAACTAGATACTTGTGTGATTTGTAGATGTGGGTCCGCAATGAACAGAGGTATTTTTACGACATAGATGGAGGCACCGGGGAGATGAGGTAGTGGGAGGAGAAGTGGAGAGAATCCTATAGAACGTGCAGGGCAACCTGTCTCGTCTGACACAGAGGATTCCTATGGTTCAGGTAGAGGATCTACCTGAAGCCATGTAGCGATAGGTTGTTGGTGTACCTAGAGAATGGGTACAACTCTTCCAGCGTCTCACAAACGTCGTGGTTTGCTATCATGATACGCATCCAGCGCCACAGGTGTAGATTTCATGGGATGTGTATATCGGTTGTATATGTATTTTGAGGGTTTTAGACCCAATTTTGTAATATAAACACCATATATTTTTGAAATATATAAAGAGGGATCTTAGGCTTTACTCATCTCTTACAATGTGTACATTAATTTAATGGTTTTCTTTACTTTATTAATGTGACAAATGCCAATCTAAAACATAATTAGCATAGGAATCAAATACATGATTATAACTTCTAGGGATGTGAAAATATGTAATAAAATCAAATTGTCATTCTAAAAGACATAGTCATAGGAATCAACAGAGTAACGTAGGATCATGCACATGGTAACGACCATTCAACTGACATATTACTAACTGATAATCCGGGCGAACCTCTAGAGAGTGAATACCATGTGAGATGGAATCACGCAAAATTTCTATGACGGTGCTATATTCGGCCACATTTTTCGTGGATGGCCCTAGGCATACGCCACCTGAAGACACCAGCAGACCCTCGGGTGAGTAAATCACCCAAGTGGTGGAAGCCAAGTTATGTGTATGATGACTTGCTCCATCTGTGAATCCTAGGTAGGCCGAAGACTCCATTCACATCTTCCAACCAAAAGGGAAAACTCAATAAGCAGGCTAAAGACAAAAAGAAAAGGTGAAAAATATGTATATACACCAAATTTACATTAGTATACAAAGTGTTTTGCCCAAGCCTAGGGATCAAGCGTAATACATTTTCAAGTAGAGCCCATTTCTAGGCTTGGCCAATTTATTCCCTTCATAATCTTCCAACTCATAGGCTCCTTTTTCTAGAACACGTCGCACAATATAAGGACCGTGCCACATGGGTTTAAACTTGCCTACCCCTGGTGGTTCTTTGGCTTTGTCATACAAGAGGACCAAGTCACCCTCAGCATACAACCAGGGACAGACAGACTTGTCGTATTGAACCTTGACATTTTTCTTGTTTGCTTCGATAGTTGTAAAGGCATCTCGACGTTGCTTATCAAGACGCTCTAGGTGCACGAGGCGTTGCTCTAAATATGAAGTGTCAGGTAGGAGCTCGACTACCAACTTGAGAGAAGGGATTTTGCATTCAACAGGAAATATCGACTCCACATTGTGTACTAATTGAAAAGGGGAAAACCCGGTGGCAATCTTGACCGAGGTTTGGTATGCCCAAAGCGCAGGATATAACATGATGCACCAATTGGAATTACTCGGGCTGACAATTTTTTGCAAAATGGTCTTGAGAGACTTGTTAACGACCTCTACTTTCCCATTTTCCTGGGGGTAATAAGGAGATGAGTGACCATGTCTAAACCCCAGCTTGGATGCTAGTTCTACCATCATTTCATTTTGAAAGTGACTGCCATGATCAATGACAATCTCACTTGGGATACCAAATCGGGTGATAATTTAGTTGAACATGAAGAAGGTTGCAGTCTTCCCATTGGGTTTTATGGTAGGCATGGATTTGGCCCACTTGGTAAAGTAGTCGATAGCCATGATAATGTGTTGATGCCCCCCAGCTGAAGTTGGGTTGCAATCGACGAAATCTACCCCCCACTTGGTGAAGGGACCAACGGTAATGACTGGGTGAAGGGGGGCTGGGTGTAAACGCATTTTTTGAGTGAACACCTGGTAGGGCTGACACTTTTTAACCGCTTCAATGTAATCTTTAAATATGGTGGGCCAGAAGTAACCGGCTCGCAAGATTTTTTGGGTTGTCGCAAGCCCAAATAGATGGCCACCACAATCCCTTTTGTGGCAATCATTTAGGACTGACTCAGCTTCCTCATGAGTTAAGTAGCGATGTAAGATACTATCTATTCCTCGATGATACAAAGTGTCACCGATGATGGTATAATTTTTGGCTTCGTATCTAACACGCCATCTATTATCTCGCGAGAGATGTTGAGCGAACTTCAAGGTTTGAAGATATAAAACAATGTCTCCATACCAAGGTTCAGACGACGAGACAAGGAAAATGTGTTCGTCTGCAAACAAATCAACATGGATAACATCCTCATCTAATTGTGGAAAATTGGATATGAACTTTACAAAATCTAGTGATTTTTTGGACTTGGCCAAAGCAAAGTCGAGATCAAATTCTTGTAAGATGACAATCCATTTATTATATTTCCCACCTATGATACGCCTAGTGAGGACATATTGAAATGGATTGACATCGGCAACCACAGTAGTCTTACAAATTAATATATAGTGTCATAAATGTTGGACTACGTGAACGACAACCAAAGCTATATTTTCAACGTGAGAGTAATTACACTCAGGTCTGACTAAAATCCGACTAAGATAGTAGATAACATGCTCATGGATCCAATCATCCTCTTGAACTAGAACCATACCAATCATCTCTTCAGATACGGAAATATACAACAAGTAATCTCTATTGTAATCAGGAGATTTCAGCAAAGGGGTCGATACTAAGGCTTTCTTTAAAGTGTCGAAAGACTCCTAGGCTCACTCATCCCAGATAAAAGGAGTGTCTTTCTTCAATAGGTGCATGAAACCCTTAGTGATATTGGAATAATTCACTATAAACTGATGCATAAAGTTAGCTTTCCCCTGTAAACCTTGAAGTTTTCTAATCGTGCACGGGGGAGGAAATTCAAGTATTGCCTCAACCTTAAGAGGATCTACCATGATCCCAATCTCGGAAACTAGGAATCCTAAGAGACGGCTAGACTTAACACAAAAGATTCATTTGTGAGGGTTTAACCAGATTCTATAGTAATGACATCTTTCAAAAACCAGTCGAAGTTGTGTAACATGATCCACTCTCTTGCAAGAGTGAGTAGCAAGATCATCGAGGTAAGCTTCGACTATGTGCTTGAGATCATGAAAAGTGAAAGTCATGGTGCGTTGGAAGGTCGCTCCGGCATTTTTTAGGCCAAAAGGAATTTTTCGGTATGGAAAAGTACCCCAAGGACATATAAATGTCGTCTTGTGTTGGTCCTCAAAGTTTGATTTGGATTTGGTTATATCCTGAAAATCTTCCCATAAAGGAAAAATTTCGCTTCCCACACACTCATCGAGAATCTGATCAATGAATGGCATGGGGAAGTTATCTTTAGGATAAGCCTTGTTCAGGTCGTGAAATTCCATACACACATGGATGGTTCCTTGCTTTTTATTCACAGGAACGGGGTTGGATACCCATTCATTCAAGGGAAACAGGTAGATGAAACCAACATTAAGTAGCTTCTCCACCTCTGCCTTAATAACGGGGGCCTTCCTAGGATTAGTAGCTCTAAGACGTTTTCGAACAGGTTTATCATCTGGATAAGTCCTAATCTCATGTTCAACAATATGAGGGTCGATCCATGGCATCTCTTTGTATGACCAAGTGAATACATCTCAAAATTCTTTGAAGAGGATGGTGTAGATCAGAATCTCTTCTGGCGAACAATCCGCACCTATATTTACATTCTCAATCTTGTCAGGGGTGCGAGAGATATCAATCAGGTCGGTAAGAGAAATACTCGCCATATTTCCTTCTGTATAAATTATGTGTGTATAAAGTGGAACTACAACGTGACCAACTATCTCACTCAAGGTAGATTGAAAATCATCTTGCTCAATTCTTTCAAGACTTGGGAGAAAATAAGATCGATGATGCATGTCATCCCAAGGTCTCTCGGAACCATTCATGGCTTCAAGGATGGATTCTTCCAAAGGAAAAGTCTCATCTAAGAAACAATGTGAACAAGATAATGAGGTGGCTCATATAGGCCTAAGAATGGGATCCTCCTCATCCGTCTGTGAGGTAACAAGATCAGGATTGATAGAGGAGTCAAGAATGGCTTGATACGCAATCTCCACTATCGATAGTGGCATAGCCATGCCAGTGTGAAATTGTCCTTCACTTGATGAATTCAGAGAAGGTAGGGTCCATGGATCACTAAAATAGGAACTGCGGAAAGGTATGGACCTTTCGATTGAGGCAGGCCTACTAGACATGGCGTAAACATGATGAATCGATGTTGAGAAGTTGAAAGTACCCATGAGGGAAGAATACATTTCGACACTAATATTCTCATTTGTCGACTAAGAATTGTTGATCACAGGGATCGACGGTCCAATAGATGCGCTAGGACTAGAGTTTGTAAAGGATAACTGGTTGATCATCACGATCTCCCACTGATAAGGAAAACAAAGTACACAGAAAACGAACTATACAACAATGACCATAGCATAGGTCCAATTGCGACCTAGTAATAAGTTATAATCAAGAGGTGCATCAACTACCTCTACTTCCACCTCTACTGTCTTCCCACCTAAATGGAACAAAAATGTGGGGAGAATACCATGAGGGCGGAAGGAATGACTGTCAAATGCAGTCAACATGTTCAACAACTTGGAAAGGGTCAGAGAACCGATAGCTTTCCAATAGCCCAGGGACATCACACAAGTGGCAAAACCTTCATCAGTGATCGCTTGTTTGATAGTATACTTGGAATATTCCATGTGGATTTGAAAAGCCACATGGTAGGGTAAGTGAGGCTTCACGTCCGTGACATCAAACTTGATAACTTTCGAGCCACTAGGTTCTAGAGCTCCTTAGGCAGAGAGTAAGGAATTCCTCCGTGATGGACACGTCTGGAGTACCTCCAAAGCTGACATCGCACAAGGGGTTTGGCCCAGATCTTCAACAATAGAGTAGTTCTAGGCAGTGCTAGCATTAGGGTTGTGCGTAGAGCGCTTGATTACTCCTTTCGGAATATGAGGCGGTGGCTCTGATTTCTCGATCTGTAAGTTCGTCTCTGGGGGTGGAGGAGGAGCTTCTAGGTTGGTACTAGCTTTTGAAGAGCTATAATCTCGAGAGCAGGTGGCTATATCAATTTTCGCGTCGACCATATTGATGCAAACATGATCGCCATCTTGCGACCATGGGTTTTGACTTCCACCGAATGAATTTCTGGCATTCGAAGAGCTCAAGGCTAAGTGTTGATTGTGTAGGAATGGGTTCATCAACACGGTGGGTGGTAGATTTAAAAGCCTCGCAGCCTCTGCAAGTTTGGGGCATAAGTGTGTAAGGTTTTTATCGGTACAAAGTTTAGAAGGAAACTTCACCTTACATTTCTCTTTCTTGCCTTCTCCAGCATTATCATTATGTTTCCCATTATTATCTTTGTCCTTGGGTTTATTATTATTCTTCCCACCCTTACGATTATTTTGACCTTTCCTTTTATTCCCATTTGGTTGCTGGTCACCATTTGGGTTCGTCGACGATTGGACAGAATGTACATTCACCGATAGGGTGGGTATGGAGGATCTAGATGAGGTTGGCCCTCCAGCAGACTTCGTTACTGAGTCTATGGATTTTACATTGGCAGACCCTACAATTCCATCGGCATGAGGTCCAAGAGTTTGTCTAGGATCGTGATTTGTTCGCGGTGTGTTTGGAAGAAGGTGGTATAACATCCTAGAATGAGCATATATCAAGTCAAGTTGTTGGGCTCTAAAGATAGCTTCTTCCTCATTGAAAACCCCAGAAGTAGAAACATCCTTTGAAATAGGAGCATGTAAAGACTTTAGGAACCATTCTAGAAGAAAGTTCGGGGGTATAGGAGTCTTAAGGCTAGCACCAACTGATGAAAAGATCCATACGTCCCCCTAGTATCTCAATGTACCATTATGATGTGACTCCAATGAGAGTGCGCTGAAACAATCGTAATCTAATAGAATCATGATTCAAAGAATTCGATGAGCACCAAAGGTGAAAAGTAGTGGCGTGGTCACTAGGGTCCTCGCCATTCTTACCCTCAAACTTTGGAATGTATGATGGAAGTTTGGTAGGGACAGGGGGGCATGTGGGATCATGACTCACCGGGTCATTCATTAGTTTAGACAAATTTGGAAAATTAAGCATGGCCAGAAAGGGAATACGGGGTTGTGACACCTGGCCCCATCCTCCGACGAAAGATTGTGTGTTAGGAACTGCATTCCATCCAGAATTCTGGTAAGGACAGAAACCTTGTCCGGGATTAAAAGACCCTCCTCTGGGATGATTTGTAAAATATGGATTGGGCATCATTCCAGCAGGAATGTTCTGATAAGGGTTATGAAAGTTTCCCCCGGTTGGATTAGATCCAGGCTGAGGGTTGTTAAAATTGCCACCAACTGGATTAGATCCAAGTTGGGGAGTGCCCAAAGTGTAAGACTGACCTCCTCCAGGTGGGAACTCGGAGGATTGAAGAGGATTCATCATGCCAAAAGTATTGGTCGGAATCGACACTGAGGGGATAGGGATATAGGGAGAAACTTGTCCGCCATCTAGGTTGTTCCATCCAGCCGTAGAAGGGTTAGACCTAAGGTTAAGAATAGGGACACTTCCCACATTAGGATTCACTTGGCGTATATGAGAACCACCAAACGGGAAAGGAGTGTAAGGAGGTGTAGTGCCCCCAAGTCTAAATCTAGCGTTAGGGCCAAAAGTTGGGATGGCAGTAAAAAATTGTGAAGTGAAGTTAGGCATACCATCAGAAAATGGACTAGAAGCCATAGGGATGGTTTGAACATTGTAACTCGACGAGTGACCGAAACCCCCAAAAGGGTTGTTGGATTACTGAGAAGGGGGGTGAATCAGCAATAGTGTAATTATAATCCTTTTCCTTCAAATATTATATCAATGTAGAATTATTATCCAATAATGAGCAGTGAGAAATAAACAATCACACACATACACAATACACCAATGTTTTATGTGGAAACCCAAATCAGGAGAAAACTATGGAATGTTTTTTCTTATATGTCTTGAAGAATTACATTCATTGGAAGCACCAACTTCCTTTGTTTTCCAGCTGCAGCTGGAAGGAGGCTCCAACCCCCTAGTTTCTCAGGCTACAAGCCGAGGGAAGCTCCAACTCCCCAATTCTCTGGCTAAAACTAGAAGGAGGCTACAACCCCCAATGTTCTCTGGCTACAACCGGAAGGTGGCTACAACCACCTTTCCTTGCCCCATCCTGCCACCCTAAAGTAGAAGTAGAATGATGGAACCACTATCACACTATCACTGTGAGATATACTGCTGTAAAACTATACCAATAAATCTGAACCATGCATCAACCGTGCATCAACCTGTACCTCAACCCATACCATAAACAAGTGCATCAACCATGCACCAATCTGTAATCAACCTGTACCATAAACAAGTGCATCCAACCATGTACCAAGTATGTACCAATCATGTGTCAACTACTCATCAACTATGACTCATCAATATGTACCAACATCATCAACTATACACCTCATGTATGTGCGCCAACTCATCAACTACTTGTCTCAACCATGTACTCAACATCTACCACAACCAAAATCCCTCATCAATTTCATCATCCAAATGTGATTTGTAGCTCTGTAATAGACCTGGTGTATATAATCACATTCCTGCAAACCTTCCTTAACTTTAAAAACAAGAGACTAGCATTTTCATCAAACTTTTCTTTAGTCTCACATGCCTAGTTTTGGATTAGTCAACAACCCTAA
>ML786893.1:425322-440354 GCA_009831015.1 Picea engelmannii | reverse complement strand
CCCAATCTACATCTGTGTAGGCAATAAGTGATAGATCTTTTACTTTTGGATACCATAATCCAAACTCTTTTGTTCCTTTGAGATATCTGAAGATCCTCTTTACTGCTAATACATGTGATTCCTTTGGTGCTGCTTGAAATCGTACCACCTTTCCAACTGCCTGCATTACATCTGGTCTCGATGTTGTCACATATAGTAGGCTCCCAATCATTGACCTATATTGCCTCTAATCTGTAGACTTTGAATCATCATATTTGCTCAACTTACAACTGGTTTGCATGGGAGTGATAACTGGTTTGCAATCTTCCATTCCGAACCTCTTTAGCATTTCTCTGATATAGTTGGTTTGAGAAATAAAAATTCCTTGGTTGCTTTGACATATCTAAAGTCCCAGAAAGAAGGATAGTTCTCCAAGTAACGACATTTCAAATTCATTCTGCATGTCTTTTGCAATTTTTTGGCTTAACCTGTCATCATCACTACCAAAAATAATATCATCAATATAAACTTCAATTAATAAAATATTACCTTAATGTAGAGTTTTCTATCTGCACTTCCTTTTCTGAACTCTACCTGTTGCAAATACTTATCCAGTCTGGAGTAGCATGCTCTAGGAGCCTATTTTAGACCATACAAGGCCTTCTTTAATTTACACACATAGTCTATGTTCTCTGACAACTTAAATCCTTCTCGTTGTTCAATGTAGACTTCTTCTTCAAGTTCCCCATTCAGAAAAATTGATTTTGCATCCATCTGATATACTTTAACATTTTTGGAGCATGCATAAGCTAAAAGCAAATGGATTGCTTCCATTCTAGCAACTGGGGAAAATGTCTCTTCAAAGTTGATTCCTTCAATCTGTGCATATCCTTTACATACCAATCTAGCTTTGTTCCTTGTAACATGTCCATATTCATTCAATTTATTCCTGAAAACCCATTTGTGTCGATCACATTCTTATTCTTTGGTCTTGGAACCAATTACCAAGTGTCATTTTTCTCTATTTGATCCAATTCTTCATCCATGGCCTTATTCCAAAATTCATCCTTGCTGGCTTCTTCAAAATAGTTTGGTTCAATTGTAGATAAGAGTGCTAGGTGTGTTTGTTCTGGTGAATGGATTTTTCTTCTAGTCTCAACTCCTACATCTTTGTTTCCAGTAATCTGATTTGAAGGATGATTCTTCTGTACTCGTTTGCTAGGTGTCTTTGGAGATACTTGTTGAACTTGTTCTTCTACTTCTGTTGAATTCTCTTCATCTTCATCTTCCTCTTCTTCTTCTTTTTCATCTTCTTCTTCAAAAAGTTGTTTCATTGATTTGTTTTCTTCTTCCTTTGATTCTGGTCTGCCTGTTTCATCAATTGTTACGATGATGTTTTCCACAACTTTGTTTAATCTTAGATTGTAACATGTGTATGATTTCCTTGTAATTGAGTAACCAACAAGTATTCATTTGTCCACATGAGAGTCAAACTTTCCCATTCTTCTGTGCCATAGCCAACTTTCATCTTCCTTTCCCAGACAACACTTTTCATTTCCAATTTTGCTTAACACATATATGTTGCTTGAAGTTCTTGCAGCTGTAGTGACCAATTTCCCTGACCCATCTTTTCTTATCTCACACTTTTGTGAATCGAAAGTAACTTTATGACCTTGGTAACACATTTGACTCATGCTTAAAAGATTATGTTTCATATATTCTAGTAGTAGAACATTTTCTGCCTTTTCATTCTTGTTCCCATTTCAGACTGTGCCTTTTCCAATGATTTTGGATGAATCGTCATTTCCAAAGGAGACCGATCCATCTCTTTCCTTTTGTAATGTAAGAAACTTGTCTCTATCACCAGTCATGTGTTTTGAATGTCCACTGTCAACATACCAACCACATTTCTTCTGTTTAGCTTGTAGAGCGACTGTGCATTCTTCATTGCTATACTGATCTTGCTTTCTTATCCATGTCATTTTCTGAGGTTCTTGTTTGTGACTCTGTTGAGGTTCTTCAGGAGGGACTGTCATTCTGCAATTTTTGGCCATGTGTCCAAAATTGTTACATTTGTAACATTCCACTTCAGTGCTCAAAGATTCAAACATGTTGTAACTTCTTCTTTTTGTTTCACTAGGTATTCTTGAATAACCCCTTTGTGTATGGCTCTCAAAGTAGTTATTGTTCCTATTGTTAGCTCTGCAATTTACAACTTTATGTCCAAAATTATTACATGCATAACATAAACCAAAAAATATAGTTTGATATCTGGTAGTTGAAGATCTTATGAAAGGAGGTGCTCTTATGAATCCTTCTTCTTCTTGAGGTATGTCTATCTATTGTTGATTCTGAAATCTGAATCTTCTCGGTGGAGGAGTGTCCCTGTAATCTTTCTTGTATATCTTTTTATCCCCTTTGATTGTTTCTGCATAACTTTTTGGATTTGTTTCTTGCTCTATTGTTTTGGAGCTCGATCCATTTTCTGTCTGATTGTATCCAAGTCCGGACTTGTCAAGATAAGATTTTTGACTGTTGATAATGTCATCCAGAACTTTTGACCTATTTTGCATATTTCTCTTTTGAATATCCTTTCTTAGTGTGACAATCTCTACTTCTAGGTTTCCAATGATCCTGTCCTTTCCTTCTAGATGTTCTTTGAGTCTTTCTTCAATTCTTTTATCTTCTTCTATTTGAATCTTCAATTTTTTGATCATTTTTTCTAGTTCTTGAGTGTCTTTTTTCTTATGTAGTTATGCTTGTAGTTTCTTGTTTTTCTTCTTTTCTCTTATGATAATCTCTATGGCACTCATTAATTCTTCTCAGAAATCAACTTCTGCCTCTTCAGTTTCTTCTTCATATGCTTCTTCATATTCTTCTTTGGAGTCTTCTTTATTAGAGTCTTCTACTGCCATGAATAGAACTCTCCCTGTTTCAATGTCACTGACTTCATCTTCATCTGATGATAAGATGTCTTCTCTGGTGCAAACGTTTTTCTTGAAAACTTTCTTTGTAGTTCTTTTACCTTTATATGTTTGTCTACCTTTTGAGTAACCTTCATCATTTCTCTTTTTCTTATGAGGACATTTGTTAGCAAAATGACCAATACCATCACAATTAAAACACATTAAAGGAAGATTACCTTTGTACCTACTGTTGGTTCCCTTGTTCAATCTTTTGACGAAGTTGGCCACTTCTTCATCATCTTTTGAGATGTCGCTGCTACTGCTATATTCTTCTTGTTCCTTTTTCTTTTGCTTTGATCTTTTGGATGCTTTGAAGGCTGCTTCTTTTACATCTGGATTTTCTTGTTCAGTTCTCATCTCATATGCTATGAAGATTACATGCAGTTCGTCCATGCTTATTGAGTTTAGATCTAATCTTTCTTCTAGTGCTGATATCTTAGGGTTGAATCTCATAGGAAGAGATCTTAGTACCTTTTGAACAATTACAGATTCTTCAATTTCTTCTCCCAATCCTATGATTGCCTTCACTGTTTCATTGCCTCGTAAGAAGTAGGTTGTGATATCTTCATCTTCCTTCATTTTTAGTTGTTCGAACTGACCTTTGTAAGTTTGAAGCTTTGTTGCTTTGACTTTTGAATCTCCTTCATAAATATTTCGAAGCTTGTCCCAAATATCTTGAGCAGATTTACAATGTGCAACTTTGGTGAATACCATATCACTGAGACCATTCAAAAGTGCATTTATGGCTTTGGAATTATTCTCACCGTGTTATCTCCCAAAATAGCACCGTTATTTTGGTAGTCTTTAGGAAATAAGATCAGGTTCAAAAAATTATTTTCTAAACTTTTAGAGTAGAATAACTGGTCTATTTCTGAAATGTAAAGTTGGAAAAATCGTTCTTTTGGGTCTTGGCTTTCAAAATTTTGGAATTACAGTTTTCGGTGGTTAAGCAAGTCTTCAAATTGACTAGTTAACCACCGAAAGCCGATTGTCTCGGTGGATAAGAGGCATATGGAATACAGCTCTTAACCACCGAAAGCCCTCTTATGTTTAAAATTTTAAAATCATCGTGCTCTTTCACGCGCCAAATGTTCGTGTTTATTCAAAAGGGCTGAGTTGTGATTTTTATTCAAGAGATATTTGCGTGAATTCTGCATGAAAAGGATGCGTGGAGGAGCTGGTTAATCCAACGCAGCATCACAATGATGTCTCTCATTAGGTGTTTGATTGAACATGACTGGCGATTGAGATTTGCAGAAGTCTTGTAGTCTGTGAATATGTCGGGCTTATCGCTAGCTATGGCTCCTCGCCTGGGAAGCGGGATAAACGAAGGTGACAGGGATGTGAGAGGGCAAGGTTTGATGGGCAGTGTGATGGGTTCTCTGAGAGTAATCGAACTTCAGCTGGTTGCATTCATTCTGGTATTTTCGGCCAGTGGTTTGGTACCTCTGGTAGACCTGGTATCTCTGTTATTTGTTTCGTTATATTTTCTTGCGTTGTCTTGGTGGGCGTTCCCAAGCTATAGGAAGCCCGGGAAAGCAGTAGAGGTTTTTCGTGGAAGCAGGACGTTTCAGTTTTATATTGTCGTGGGCACAACGGTGGGCCTGTTCCTGCCTCTCTCCTATGTTCTTGGAAGGTTTGCCAAAGGAGACCAAGAAGTCGTGCGGTCTGCAATGCCTCATTTGTTCCTACTTTCTTTCAAATTTTGAGTGAGAATCTCACCATGGGTGTGTCCATATTTTCGCCACTGGTTAGGGTTCTTATGCTGCTTCTGTACACCGTTCGACGTGTTTTCCTTCTAATTGACGGGACCCACGCGATGTTTGTCAAGACTAAGATGCCCGAGAATCCGCGCTTTCAGGAGAAGATACGGATCTGGTTTGGATGAGGTCTTGCTTCTGTAAATATTATTTATTTTACTATTAATCTCTTCTGTTTCCTCATTTCTATATTCTTACCGCGTGCTTTCGAGAGATACTTTAAGGAAAGAGCCGAATGTAACAGAAAAGTAGCTGGAATCCAACCTCAGACGAAGGAGAAGGCGCAGAAGAAATCTAAATGATTTACATTGCATACAAATCTAAATGATGCTTTATAACTGATACACAGGCTGGTAGTTTAATTGGAAGGTAGAGAGAAATGATAAAAAGCAATTCAGGATGGTTCAGGTGCCATTGTTCGTGTTCTAGCTTCAGAAGATCTGTCATACTGTTCCTTAGTAGATGACATGGAAGCTTCTCAAAACTCCCCGTCACATGTTTTTACAGGAACAACGATGGATGATGTTGCTACTTATGCAATCCATTCAAATCCAAAGCATGGAAGGAATCGAAAAAAAAAAACCTAGGGGAGCTTTCTTAATGCCTAGGATAAAGAAATGCTCTGTCAAACCAGAACCCTTCAAAAGTATCCAGAGTTCATCAAAGGGATCAAATGCTGCTATGTCTATGAATACAACAAGAAATAGAACAACAGTGGCGAAGTCTAGGGTATTCCAGAATCCAAGAAAAGTAATGAAAAATCCTCCTTCAAAAGATCTTACATCATTAACAAAAGTCTGTGCGGACCTGAAGAAGCTTGATATAAGTGGGGAGATAAATCATCTACCAGGTCATTTCTGTAGATCATCAAGGTGTGTTGCAAATGATCCCAAATATTCTTCACCTGCAAGTGTGCCTACTAAGAAGTATCTTGCGGCTTGGAGTCTCTAGCCTAATCAAGCTAGTGAGACTCTATTATTAAGGTCTCATACTAAATCGAAAAGAGATGCTCCAATTCTTCAAAATCAAAGGATTTTAGAAGTCTACTAAGACACCCTCCTTCCTCGCATAGAAACGCTCTTTTCTCAGAAAAGGATATTCAGAATGAAGATCTTCCAGGAACTAGTGGACAGAGATTGGATTTGGAACAGAACAAAGTTGTATTCTCTACAGGAAGCATAGGAACATAAGAGGTTTTCAAGATCTCAGACAAATGAGAATCGTGTCAATTATGAAAAATTCCATATTGAAAGTATCTGGTCTCCACCATGGATTACCCAAGAGACCTCTACAAAGGAAAATGCAGCTGAAACTGTAGGTATAGAAGAAATATTTACAGATTTCAAGGCAGCAAATAGAGAACAAAGAGGTCCCAAAAGAACACCCTTGAAGAGTTTGGAAGCTAAGATGTAATGCATTTTTGCACTTTTGAAATGTTTCTCTAAATAGGACTTTTGGTGGTTTAGGGGAACAGGACAACTGTTCATTAACCACCGAAAACAGGGCTTTCGGTAGATAATTCACTCAACAGTTTTTTGGTTTAACCACCGAAAGCCTGTCACTGCCAAAATGATCGAATTTTTGCACAGATCGAGGTTTTTTTTATCCAAATCATTTGAAAACACTCATGATGGATAGATGATGAATTATGTATTCAATTTTAAGATTCATTTTTGGAATATAAGAATTAGAAAAGGTGGCCAAGTTGGTTTTGGCACCTATTTTGGTGGAAACCAGTTGGATTTTTTGCTCATCTTAGCCAATTCGAATTGTATCTCTTGGGAGAGTCATCAGCTAGCCTTGGGAGGCTATCCTGCACTACATCAACATTCAACAAGAGAGGAACACCATGAAATCTGGGATTGACCTCCTTTTTGGGGATCATCCCACATCTTTTGGAATCGGATTTTGATTTACTATTTTTAGCTTATTTGATCCATGTTTTTAGGATCTCAGAACTACTTTGTAAAGATATAAAGCTGAGGATAGAATATGAACCAGGGGTTCAATTTTGAGTTCTAGATGCTACTGTTTTGTAACAAGACACTTTCTTTAATATAGCAGCCAGCAAGCTTCTTTCTTTGTTACTGTCAGACCTTATTTTATCTATCTCTATGCTTTTGAGTGGAATTAATTCTTTTGTCTCTGTTTAATGACCCTGGTAACTGTCATCTTACTTTTGGTTATCAAGAAAGAATCACAAGCATCCTTGGCTAGTTTGTTGACCCATCATATATATATGGTTTTATGTATGTTCTGGTTGATTGATTAGTTTTCTCATCCACCTGTTATTCAAACCTATCTGACAATATCTCTTGAAGGCCTTGTGTAGCATGATTATAGTTAAGACTATCTTGAGGATATAACTCAGAGTTTTAGATATTCATCTTGATCCAAAACCCCAACACATTATTGAGAAAATAGTTCCTAAAAAGATTGAGTTACCAGGCATCTCTGACTTACAACCTAGGAGAGTTTCCTAGAGTGATAACAAATTGGCACCATTGCCGGGGAATGGAGGATGAAGCAAGATTCCCTGGGAGATGACACAGTTTCAGCTTTTGATGATAGACAAAGGCTGAGCATTATATTGGTTGTAAACATCTATCTGGCGACTCCACGTTCAAAGAATCCACTGGGGAGGATCCTATTGATAAAAGATGAAGAGGCTCAGATCAAAATCCAGGTATCATTTCATTGGTTTGTTTCATGAACCGTTGTTGTTATTCATTACCTCTTTCATTCTTTTCCCTTCGCGTGTAAAGAGAATCATTTTCTGTTTTGTATATTCAGAAAATTATCATCCTTCTTGTATATATTCCTCTTTAGAAGAGTAAATCCTGCAGCCCTGCATTATAGATGTAGATTCAGTGGCTTTACCTCAGCCCATTCACAAAGATGACCACTGTATTTCTTTTCCTTTAGAATCTGATCAGCCATGTGACCTTGAAAAGATAGAAATTGTTTCAGATCCTGTCCAGATCTTAGCCCCTCTTGTCATAATTTCTGAACCTGTTCATGAACTCGGTAACTCTCAATATCAGCCCACAACTTTTCAAGTTAAGATCTGGATGAAGATGTTCAAACCTTTAAAGCTGCCCCTTCTTCTTCATCCTTATCCTGATGACTGTTATGAATATCTCCCTTGGTTTTTTGGAGAGAATCAAGCTTCAGCTAAGGGACACGCAGAATCCTTTTTGGATTTTGTTGATCGTTTTTCAATTACGCACGAAGATGTGATCATGAGAATGTTTTCGAAAACTTTGATCAAAGATGCTGCTACATCGTTTAAAAGTCTGAGAACTAATTCAATTCGCTCTTGGACCGAGTTCTCTAATGCTTTCCTAAAGTATTGGGGCAATTACAAATCTTTAGAGTCATACCTTGCTGATTTCTACGCTTTGAAACGAGAGCAGGATGAAACCTTGCCTGTTTTCAATAGAAGGTTTTACCGTTTTTATTATGACATCCCATTAGAGATTCGGCCTACTGAGATTGCTGCCATGGTATACTATCTTATGGCTCAACATAATGAACTTGTCCTTCTCTTGCTCGAAAGGAAGTCTTCATCATTAGGGAACTTGTTCGAAGACGCTCAAGAGGTGGAGGAGAATATCCGTGCTTCTAGAAGGATCCAACAGCAGGTTGACTTTGACAATTTGCTTGCACATGAGAAAAAAAAATGTCAGTATGGTTCAGATTCTGAGCAGGAAGGTAATGAGTGTGAAGCAGATTTAGAACAACAGAAAGCATACGAGCTTATTTCAGATTCAGATCTGAATTCGTCAACATTGGAAGAATGTTATAGAGACAGGGAATAAGAAGGTGATCAGTTTTCCAGCAAAGGAACAACCATGGTTGAGTATGAGAGAAATGAGGTTGGAGCAGATTTGGGGCAGTAGCCAACATGTAAGTGCAATTCAGTTTCAGGGTCAGATTTTTCAGTGTTCGCTGAGTATTCTAGAGATAGGTATGCCTGTGAAGCTTATGATCAGTTTGCAAATCAAGAAGAGCCTATGATGACTGATGATTGCGTAATAAATTATATGTTCTCAACTGATCCTAATCTATGTGATGGAAATCATGTTTTGTTATCCTCTTGTGAGCATTATTCTGATAAGGAAATTGTAGTTTTTGATGATCACGAGTTGATCTCAAGAGGACAAGAAGATGATCAGTCTTCTTGCAGAGGAACAGTGATGGCTGAGCAAGAGGCTGCCATAGATGTGCAATTGTTTCCCGAGGAGAAGCATGTTTCTTACCTTCTTTTCAAGGATCCAGTGACAGCCTTCATGGAGTTACACTTTTCAGAGGGCTCGAAAGTTTCAGATTTCTTCAACTTGCCCATGTTTTCAGGTAAGTATGGTTTCCTGAAAAGCTCCTTGTCACTGTGGTTGCATGTTCAACATCATTTGCTGATCAGTAATAAAGACAATATTTCTTCAGTGTTCAAATTGCTTGGATGGCTAATATGGAAATCAACATTCACTTAACAAATGGCAGAGCTGGTTAGTGTAGGGGTAGGTAGAAGAATAAGTTCGCCATGCGAGCGGTTTGATCTTTTTCAGTTGTTGATTTCATGATTAAGCTTGGGCTACATGCAAGTTACAGGTTTGGAGAGGACCAGTTACACAGAGCTTAAGAGTTTTTAGAGATTGGTTTCACAGGCTAATGACTCCATGCCCAATGCCAAAAGCAGCCAGATGACTCCATGCCCAATGCTAAAGGCTACTGGAACTACTAGGTTCTTGGAAACCTCGCAGGGAGGTCTCCATCCCAGCTGGAGCCAGATGTTATCTCCCAAAATAACACCGTTATTTTGGTAGTCTTTAGGAAATAAGATCAGGTTCAAAAAAATCTTTTCTAAATTTTTAGAGTAGAATAACTGGTCTATTTCTGAAATGTAAAGTTGGAAATATCGTTCTTTTGGGTATTGGCTTTCAAAATTTTGGAATTACAGTTTTCAGTGGTTAAGCAAGTCTTCAAATTGACTAGTTAACCACCGAAAGCTGACTATCTCGGTGGATAAGAGGCATATGGCATAAAGCTCTTAACCACCGAAATCCCTCTTATGTTTAAAATTTTAAAATCATCGTGCTCTTGCACGCGCCAAATGTCCGTGTTTATTCAAAAGGGCTGAGTTGTGATTTTTATTCAAGAGATATTTGTGTGAATTCTGCATGAAAAGGACGTGTGGAGGAGATGGTTAATCCAGCGCAGCATCACAATGATGTCTCTCATTAGGTGTTTGATTGAACATGACTGGCGATTGAGATTTGCAGAAGTATTGTAGTCTGTGAATATGTCGGGCTTATCGCTAGTTGTGGCTCCTCGCCTGGGAAGCGGGATAAATGAAGGTGAAAGGGATGTGAGAGGGAAAGGTTTGATGGGCGGTGTGATGGGTTCTCTGAGAGTAATCGAACTTCAGCTGGTTGCATTCATTCTGGTATTTTCGGCCAGTGGTTTGGTACCTCTGGTAGACCTGGTATCTCCATTATTTGTCTCGTTATATTTGCTTGTGTTGTCTTGGTGGGCGTTCCCAAGCTACAGGAAGCCCGAGAAAGTAGCAGAGGTTTTCCATGGAAGCAGGATGTTTCAGTTTTATATTGTCATGGGCACAACGGTGGGCCTATTCCTGCCTCTCTCCTACATTCTTGGAAGGTTTGCTAGAGGAGACCAAGAAGCCGTGCGGTCTGTAACGCCTCATCTGTTCCTGCTTTCTTTCAAATTTTGAGTGAAAATCTCACCATGGGTCTGTCCATATTTTCGTCGTCGGTTAGGGTTATTGTACCGCTTCTGTACACCGTTCGGTGCGTTTTCCTTCTAATTGACGGGACCCACGCGATGTTTGTCAAGACTAAGATGCCCAAGAATCCACGCTTTCAGGAGAATATACGGATCTGGTTTGGACGAGGTCTTGCTTCTGCAAATCTTATTTATTTTACTATTAATCTCTTCTGTTTCCTCATTCCGAGATTCTTACCGCATGCTTTCAAGAGATACTTTAAGGAAAGAGCCGAATGTAACGGAAAAGTAGCCAGAATCCAACCTCATATGAAGGAGAAGGTGCAGAAGAAATCTAAATAATTTACATTGCATACAAATCTGAATGATGCTTTATAACTGATACACAGGCTGGCAGTTTAATTGGAAGGCAGAGAGAAATGATAAAAATCAATTCAGGATGGTTCAGGTGCCATTGTTCATGTTCTAGCTTCAGAAGATCTGCCATACTGTGCCTTAGTAGATGACATGGAAGCTTCTCAAAACTCCCCATCACATTTTTTTACAGGAAAAACGATGGATGATGTTGCTACTTATGCAATCCATTCAAATCCAAAGCATGGAAGGAATCGAAAAAACAAAACCCAGGGGAGCCTTCTCAATGCCTATGATAAAGAAATGCTCTGTCAAACCAGAACCCTTCAGAAGTATCCAGAGTTCATCAAAGGGGTCAAATGTTGCTATGTCTATGAATACAACAAGAAATAGAACAACAGTGGTGAAGTCTAGGGTATTCTAGACTCCAAGAAAAGTAATGAAAAATCCTCCTTCAAAAGATCTTACATCATTAACAAAAGTTTGTGCGGACCTGAAGAAGCTTGATATAAGTGGGGAGATAAATCATCTACCAGGGCATTTCTGTAGATCATCAAGGTGTGCTGCAAATGATCCCAAATATTCTTCACCTACAAGTGTGCCTACTAAGAAGTATCTTGCGGCTCGGAGTCTCCAGCCTAATCAAGCTAGTGAGACTCTATTATTAAGGTCTCATACTAAATCGAAAAGAGATGCTCCAAGCTCTTCAAAATCAAAGGATTTTAGAAGTCTACTAAGACACCCTCCTTCCTCGCATAGAAAGGCTCTTTTCTCAGAAAAGGATATTCAGAATGAAGATCTTTCAGGAACTAGTGCACAGACATTGGATTTGGAACAGAACAAAGCTGCATTCTCTATAGGAAGCAGAGGAACATAAGAGGTTTTCAAGATCTCAGACAAATGAGAATCATGTCAATTCTAAAAAATTCCATAATGAAAGTATCCGGTCTCCACACCCAAGAGACCTCTACAAAGGCAAATGCAGCTGAAACTATAGGTATAGAAGAAATATTTACAGATTTCAAGGCAACAAATAGAGAACAAAGAGGTCCCAAAAGAACACCCTTGAAGAGTTTGGAAGCTAAGATGTAATGCATTTTTGCACTTTTGAAATGTTTCTCTAAACAGAACTTTCGGTGGTTTAGGCGAACAGGATGACTGTTCATTAACCACCGAAAACAGGGCTTTCGGTAGATAATTCACTCAACAGTTTTTTGGTTTAACCACCGAAATCCTGTCACTGCCAGAATGATCGAATTTTTGCACAGATCGAGGTTTTTTTGATCCAAATCATTTGAAAACATTCATGATGGATAGATGATGAATTATGTATTTAGTTTTAAGATTCATTTTTGGAATATAAGGATTAGAAAAGGTGGCCAAGTTGGTTTTGGCACCTATTTTGGTGGAAACGAGTTGGTTTTTTTGCTCATCTCAGCCAATTCGAATTGTATCTCTTGGGAGAGTCATCAGCTAGCCTTGGGAGGCTATCCTGCACTACATCATCATTCAACAAGAGAGGAACACCATGAAATCTGGGATTGACCTCATTTTTGGGGATCATCCCACATCTTTTGCAATCAGATTTTGATTTACTATTTTTATCTTATTTGATCCATGTTTTCAGGATCTCAGAACTACTTTGTAAAGCTATAAAGATGAGGATAGAATATGAACCAAGGGTTTGATTTTGAGTTCTAGATGCTATTGTTTTGTAACAAGACACTTTATTTAATATAGCAGCCAGCAAGCTTCTTTCTTTGTTACCGTCGGACCTTCTTTTATCTATCTCTATTCTTTTGAGTGGAATTAATTCTTTTGTCTCTGTTTAATGACCCTGGTAACTGTCATATTACTTTTGGTTACTAAGCAAGAATCACAAGCATCCTTGGCTAGTTTGTTGACCCATCATATATATATGGTTTTATGTATGTTCTGGTTGATTGATTAGTTTTCTCATCCACCTGTTATTCAAACCTATCTGACAATAGCTCTTGAAGGCCTTGTGTAGCATGATTATAGTTAAGACTGTCTTGAGGATATAACTCAGAGTTTCAGATATTCATCTTGATCCAAAACCCCAACACATTATTGAGAAAATAGTTCCTAAAAAGATTGAGTTACCAGGCATCTCTGACTTACAGCCTAGGAGAGTTTCCTGGAGTGATAACACACCAAGTTTCACTGCTTTGTAATTTGTTGGTGGAACTGTTGGTGTTGTGTATCCATCTACAATTGATTGCCAAACTTGAAATCCCTATGCATGTATATATGCCTTCATCCTTATGCTCCAAAAAGCATACCTATGTCCATGAAACTGTGGTATTCCATTTTTATATGAGTTGGTACTCTCCATTATCTACCTTTCAGTGCTTAAACTGATTTCTGAAGGAACCTGCTCTGATACCAATTGTTGGATTACTGAGAGGGGGGGTGAATCAGTAATAGCGTAATTATAATCCTTTTTCTTCAAATGTTATATCAATGTAGAATTATTGTCCAATAATCACTAGTAAGAAATAAACAATCACACACATACATAGTACACCAGTGTTTTACGTGGAAACCCAAATCGAGAGAAAACCACATAATGTTTTTTATTATATGTCCTGAAGAATTACATTCATTGGAAGCACCAACTTCCTTTGTTTTCTAGCTGCAATTGGAAGGAGGCTCCAACCCCCTAGTTTCTTAGGCTACAACCTGAGAGAATCTCCAACTCCTGAATTCTCTGGCTACAACTAGAAGGAGGCTACAACCCCCAATGTTCTTCGGCCACAACCAGAAGGTGGCTACAACCATTTGTCCTTGCCCCATCTTGCCACCTTGAAGTAGAAGTAGAATTATGGAACCACTGTCACACTATCACTGTGAGATATACCACTATAAAACTGTACCAATAAATCTGAACCATGCATCAACCATGCATCAACCTGTACCTCAACCTGTAATCAACCTGTGCCATAAACAAGTGCATCAACCATGCACCAACCTGTAATCAACCTGTACCATAAACAAGTGCATCCAACCATGTACCAAGTATGTATCAATAATGTGTCAACTACTCATCAACTATGAATCATCAATATGTACCAACATCAAAAACTATACACCTCATGTATGTGCGCCAACTCATCAACTACTTGTCTCAACCATGTACTCAACATCTACCACAACCAAAATCCCTCATCAATTTCATCATCCAAATGTGATTCGTAGATCTGTAATAGACTTGGTGTATATGATCACAATCCTACAAACCTTCCTTAACTTTAAAAACAAGAGACTAGCATTTTCATCAAATGTTTCTTTAGTCTCACATGCCTAGTTTTGGATTAGTCAACAACCCTAACTTGAAGTAATAATAACTTTGAACCTGTAATGTATAAAGATATGAAACTGATACACAATGTTCTTCAGTGTGTTTTATGAAAATTCTCTAAGTTTCACTACTTGGAACCTCTCAGAAAAGGAGTTATAGCAAAAATGGCATACCTTGCTAAATTTTGTTTTATTCTAGAGAGCGAACTTGTAGAGCGTGGCCTGAACAAAAAATTTGATGAATTGATATGAAACTATTACAAAGAATACTATAGACTTTAACCTAACCAAAACATTTTGTCTCACTGAATTTGTATCTATTATGAAGAAGTTATGACGTTTTTACCCGAAACACTTGGTTTTGACTAGTTTAAGGACTGGCCACAAACCCTATTTTCCACGGAGTGTAACTCCCAAAATACAACGAAACACAAGCTGAATTTGTTACCAAAGATACTTGGATATGTCTTCTCACTTTCATAGCAATTTCACGGTATGAATCATTATAGAAAAACATTTATAGCGAAAATGGTGAGATGACCTGTAAATAACATACCTTAGAAAGCACCATCAAAAGAATTTATCCTTCCTTGCATTTCGGCCTTCTTTTCTTCACCTTCACTCAGAATTATGGTTTATATATCCTTGGTTACCTTAGACACATATAGATATTCAATATGCTCAAGTGTAATTCAAATGAGAGAGCCTTGCCTCTTATTTATACTCTCCAAGTAGCTTCCTTAAAAACATCTTTTAAGTCACTCGGCCCACTTTCCTTATTTTAGGGTTGGGTCCACTTTTAATTTATCCATTAAATTTATTATTGAAATAATTTATTTTGTATTCACTTTGAATTATAATACACTCATCACTTCACTTTATTATTTACCTTTTAAAATCTCTTAAA
>ML786893.1:372265-382354 GCA_009831015.1 Picea engelmannii | reverse complement strand
CCATTCACTTATAGGACTACGTTGACATAAAATGCACGAGCCCTGATACCCTTCACTGATATGTCAGAAACTTGGAAGTGGCTCAGAAACCCTGAGAACATTCGAGAGCAGAACACATGTTAGAAGGGCATGACGTCATCATAACAATTTCATGTACGTTGAGAGCTGACGTCATCATAATAATTCATACACGTAGGAAATGGGATGACATCATGCTAAGAAATCTAACATAATATGCTATAGTCAGAGTCAAGTGTCACAATTCCAAGCAAATGACATCATCTTAATTGAATGCCCATCAAGGGGAGATAGCATCATTTTAACTCAACATGACAACGTAAATGACGTCATCCTAACTCAATATGTTAAAAGGAGATGACGTCATCCTAGCAGAACATCCTAATATACCTTACAGGAGATGATGTCATCCTAGGATGGAACTCCCATAAGAAATTGGATGAAATCATTCCAAAAGTCTAACATAACATGCTTTAAAGTGAGATGTCGTCATCCTAACTCAAACAAATGACATCATCTTAACTAAATTAATTGAATGTCCATAGAAAGAGATGCCATCATTTCAACTGAACATGATAAAAGAAATGACGTCATCTTAGCTCAATATGCTTCCAAAGGAGATGACGTTTGATAGTCGAGTAGAGGGACGCTTCTCTTTACAAGTTGGAAATGCTTCACTAAATTCAAAGAGAAACAATGTTTTTAATTGAATAAAAAATTTATTTAAATTTAAGAGATTTAAGATAAGAGTAAATGTTATCCAAAAATAAATAAAAAAACATGGAATGAGCTTAATAAAATTTAAGGCACAGGGGCAAGGTCACGTTCCTAGTGCTCGACATGACATGAAGAATAGCTTTAAAGTGATAGTTTCCTAGTAATCTCTAAGAAAATGAAGAACTTAGTAAATTCCTCTTGCATATCGAATCTATAATTAAGTGTATTTCCCAAAAGACTAAAGACAACCTAATGGATGCATATATTATGAGGAATAAATCTTTATGGTTTGGGGTAGGACCACAATAGATGGAACGACACCAAGAAATCAACTCAAATCTCAAGTATAATAGATAAATGGAAATGCCAACAAAAGAAAGGCTAGAAGCCTACTTCTTTCGAACGTTCATAGGAGACCATCGTTGAGCTCACAATCCAATGTCTGATACCTACAAAGGCTAGAAGCCTACCTCTTTCAGACATTCATAGGAGACTATCATTGAGCTCACAATTCAATGTCTGATACCTACAACTTGTCCTCAACATCCAAGATACACAAGCATATGGAAAATGTATGAAATCTTAGCATATAAACTAGCATAATCCATTAACATGTATATAATATTTACCCATGTAAAATAATATAAACATTTGCAACATATAATTGGATGAGAAAAAAGTATTTCTATTAATATAATAAAAAAGAGTACACAAGTGACAACCTCCTTTATCAACAACCTTTCGAAACTGAGAAAATAAGTTTTTCCACCTAGCCCTTCACCACTTCAATCCTCCACAAGGCAAGCTCACAAGTTGTAGGAGTAATTGGGTTCTTCCTTCACAAGATAAGGAGAGCTCGGGGGATGAACACAAGGAGAGTTCAAACCTAAAGAACTAAGGGATGCAGACTTAAAGGACCAAGGGATGCAGACTCAAAGATGTAATATGAGGCAAAATTTCTCCAAAGTGTACTTGATCTCAATGTTTTCTCTTTTTTTTCAAGGCTTGTATATGGCTAAATTTATAGCCTTCAAAGGGAATTGAAGGGTCGAATCAGAGCGTTTCCAACATATGAAAGGCCAAGGATCATGGATCTCGTGACTTGGCATGAAAAATCCATTTATTTATTTATTTTGAGCACAAAACCTGATGTACGCGGGTTGTAGTGGAACAACCTGCGTATACGCAAGTTGCATAAATGTAGCCCGCATATATGTACAAATTTTTGAATTTTTGACTTTTGACTGAGCAAAATGGGGAAATTGATTTTGCAAAGGGAAAGGGTAGGCCACCAAAGCTTGATGCATAGGATGTAGAAAAAATTTCTATCACATATGCCCCCTAATGTGTGAAGTTAGAGGAGAAATCACGATGGCTAAAATACATTACAATTCCTAGAAGTGGAGTAGTGAAGACCTAGCTGGAGGAACTAGTCACCCGTCAGAATACTACTGTACATATTGACTTTGTACACATGGCTGCCAATTTGAAGTATATTGTATATCCATGTTCATATACAAAAGATAATTGTACCTGGCCATGAATAGGAAATACAAAGTAGACATATGCCATAGGTGGTCATAGGCACAAAAAAAACATAGTGGAATCCAGTCTCAAAATCGATTGAAGATATTTGTATACAATGAAGTACACTTTGATCTTCCATGATAACTGCAGTCATATAGGACTGGTGCGATGAAAGACAACAACAGGTATGAGGTGTTGCTACTGTGATTATGAGGTCTTCTACACTAACCGTCGATGGTGCAAATCCGCATTGTGTGAATAAAGTAGTTGAAGTCGAACATAATGAGGCTTCGTTTGATTACCGATCATTGAGGTATATCGTTAACAAATGTGAGACAACCTAGTGATGATGAAAGTAGGTGCCTATTGGAAAAGGGGTAGACCTAGGGTTCAACACTACAATAACGCACCAACAAAACCCTAACTATCGGCCCTTTCGACAACACCTGCGAAGCATATGAAGTCTCACTCAAGGTAGAGGCAGGGGTGGTTGGAGGACTCAGATGTCCACAACCTTAGCTAGGACACAGATCTGTGATTCTAACACTTAACAGAGCACTCAACAGTTAACATTCATCAATATCCAGTCTTAGTTTTAGCACGGTTAAACCCTAATTAGAGAGTATCACAGTATTCATTCAGATCTAAGGTATTTAATCACTAAGCATATGTACATAATTTAGAACTAACATCTATCCATATTATTAAGCACTAAGCATCAACAGATCATTCATCTATATTAAAGCACTAAGCAAGTAAACACATAAACACATCAATACATCGCACAAAGCATAACAACACAACATGTACGTGGTTCACCCCCACCCAGGGGCTACATCCATCAACTCTTCTCTTCTTTAGTATCTTTGGTCAAGCTTCTTACAGGAACCTAGTATCCAAGTTCTACTCCGCAGAAGACAAGAGATCTACATGCACTCCACCAGATCCTCCTTCTAGCTAGGGTATAGCACCAAGATTTCACAGAGTCTCTTACAGTTACTTGCACTAGCCTTGCAAGCCTCACACAATATGCACAAAGCACTTACAACTCTTGATCACATAGATAGAACTCTATCACTTAGCACACTGACCTACTAGGTCTCTCATTCTTACATCACCTAGATACTTATTTATACATTACAAAATAGGCCTAAACATGGGTAAACCCATGGGCTGACATCCCATGCCCATTACATAATCTTGAATCCCAAAAAGGGCCCTAAAAGGGGCCGAGATCCCACAATCTCTAGTTTGTCTTGCGCTCCACCTTCGACAGCCTGTCGAAGTCCCAAAATTAGGTCAAACATGACCAAGAATCCTCAAAACTTGGTCAAGTTTCAACAGGCCCCCAACACTCACCTGTGACTCGTCTCGAGTCACTCTAATCTAACTATTTCTACTTCAAAAGCCTCAAGCTTGGATCGAGATGCTTCGACTTGTTGTTGTGTCACGACCTCCTGTTCAACGAACTCTTGTATGACTACTTCGTTGAAAGGTCTCTCTAAGTGTTGTTCAACTGCAGTGATGACTTGCTCTAGTTCTGCTCCTCGGCCTTCGATCTCTGTGAACAGTTGCTAAGCCTCATCCTGTACAGGTTGGATCCTCTGAGTTGCTTCCATAACTCAGATCTGAATAGTGTGGACTTGTTGTTGGGCAGTGCGTTGCTCTTGGGATTGCTTCATTCTTTCCACAGCTGACAGGGGCTTCAACTACGTCTGTATTGCCCTTGCTTGTTGCTTTGCTTCCTATAGCTGTGACTCCAATACCTTCAATTCTGGATTCTCAATGAGTCGCTCATACATCTGGGCACTGTGATCACTTAGTTTCTTGCATTCCATGTCAAGGACTTTGATTCTTTCAACTGTGCTTCATGCAGTTTCTTCTCTTTGATCCCTTACATCTTGTGGGGTGTTGGGTATGGTGCAGAGCTCTAAGTTTGTTATTCATTGTTGTAGGTGTTGGATGGCTTCTACGAGCTGCTCTACTTGATGCGTGACTTGGTCTTCTGCTTTTTGTTCTAATCCTATCACAGAGTGGAGTGCTCTGTTGACTTCTTCTTTCACTTTGAGTTGCTCTGCGAGCAACTATTCTTTTTCTTGTTGCATCTATCCTTTCTCTTCTTCAAACTTTGCCTGGAGAGAAACCTTCTCTTGTTCTGCAAGTCAATGTTGTTCTACGAGTACTCCTTGCACTTGCTTCAAGACCTGGGAGGCTTGTTTTGTTTCTTCTTGTACACGATGAAGGCGATCTTCAACTGCATCGGCTAGTCGATGAATTTAGGTTGGCTCATCTCCCAACTCTAGTTCTCCTGATGGCAGGGGCGCAGTGGATCAACCTCATCTCTAGGAGGTGTTACTTCGCCTTGCTTCTGTTTATCTCCTTTTCCATTTATCTCTTCTACTTCGTCATCACCCCCTCAGTCAAGTGATATGGAAGCAGTCTTGCTTGAGGCACTGCTTAAGTCTTGGACCTCTTTAGTCTTCTTCCTTCTGCTGGTGCCAAGTGTGTTATGTTCTTTGTGGGTGGCATCTGGGCTGTTCAGTTCAGGGTTAGACATCTCTGTACGGTCAGCGAGGATACAGAGGTCTACAGAACTATCCTTAGTGATCTCCTCAAGGTCCTCTTCCATGAGTTTGTAGTACGATTGAAGTTGCTCCTTATGTTCATTGACTCACGTTGTAATGTAGATGAAGTTTCCATCTGCGCAGAACTTCATCAGGGGTCAAAACCTATGTAGGGTGTTCGGATTCATGCGAGGTTCAGCTTCGTTGTCTCTCTTCAGCTGAAGGTAATATGTGTGAACAACAACGTTCGACTCGAGTACTAGAGTGTGGTGAACTTCGCAGCAAGCGACTCGAATGATTAAATATCCGGAAAGGTCACACCTTACGACATCTCCCAGTCCACAAAGACGATGATGATCAGGAGCCAGCTAAAGTGAAACTCGTAGCCCTGATCATGTGCTTTGTGGTAGTCTAGTTCCAGTTGATTAATTAGGTACTTCGCCCAGTTTATCTGTAGACCTTCCACACACTTCTCTTCAAGGTCAACGACAAAGCCTGTGACCTGCGTGGGTCGGTTCTTCCTTACTAACTTTCTAGCCATTAACTGGTAGGCTAGGTGCACTGCGCCATTCTAGATGGAGGCTACCTTGTAGCCTCACGTTCCCTTTTCAACATCGTCGTATGTATCCTTGATATTCTATGCTAGTGCACGATCTATGGTTTTCCTGGATAGAACTCCTGCAGGTCGGGTCCTTGCATACTTAATCTGGTGATCCTATGGATCAGCTTCAGATCAACTATGATACAATGGTCTAGCCATAAGTAGTCACCATGGTAACATGAAAGGAGTAGCATGACACAGGTGTTGACTTCCTGGTGCCTTCCAAAGTGTGGTATTTTCATTACATTTAACAGGGTGGACTATGTGAGGTTCATCGTCCATGGATGGGGGATTATCTTTGAGTTCTTCCCCTTCGTCCTGGTCAAGTATTTATATGGGGTGACCATACTATGGTTCTTGCAATCTCTGAGGTTGAAGTGACTGAACTTCAACGCTGTGATCTTCTCCTGTTGCGCTCAAACTGCACATATCCACTTCGGGAGATATGCAGTAACCATGGTTTACTCAAAATCTCTTGGCACACTATCACGACTCACTGCACCGACCAGAGGCAGGATGTAGTCAAGAAATATGGTCGGGATCAACTTCGAATTTTCTAGGTCATCTCTGTGTTTAGTTCTCTTTTTCGTTGATGGTTGAGATGGTCTGGCTCTAGGAGCAGTCGACGAAGAGGCTTGAACTCCTTGCATCGTGACGCTTGTACACCCACAGACATCACTCTTTCAGACATAACTCTCTCAGTCCTGAGGTCGACGAGTACTTCCTTAACAGACTCTTCGAGTGTGCTAAGCTCTTCAAACATACACACTCGTGGTTGAATATCTTGGGTTCGAAGAGTAACCTCTCAATGCAATGGGATGGATGGAAATAGCGCAATGATCACTATGAAAAATCAACTATTTTTCAGGCTTAGATAGTCACGGTTGGCAAAAGTATTCTTGTTGTGTGGTGCGAGGGGATAAATAGATAACTTGGCAATGAATCTCTTGCAATGAGTGAGAAGCCTTTATTAACTCAGTTCTTTCTGTTATGGCGCGGTCCCAATGGTCTGGTGGAGAACTTTATGACCATAAATGCATTTCTACCCATTCGGGACGTCGGTCTAACAATTATACTGTTCCCAATGGCTATATTGCTTCGCCATGGCGAAATGCCATGTGACGCAGTTCTGATATCCCAACGAAGTTCCAATTTTGCAAATTTTCCTTCTGCGAAGTTCTCTCTGGAATCTTCTGTAACTTTTCGATCTTAGATCTCTTCTTACTTAGTTTTCTTGACTTCCTTCTAGTGAGCTTCGTCTCAGAATTATTTTTTCCATTCTGATTCTTATCTTCTTTTGGCAGAGTAACTTCATGTTGTTGATATTCTTTCCTAGAAATCATGGGTAATACTTCATCTATATCTAGAATAGGTACTTCAGTTGTTTGTAGGTATTCTAGTGTTCTTCCCACTTCGACATCCAAGTCTCTGGTTTTAAATAGCTTTGCTCGATCCTCCTGTTCTTCAATCAAGTGTGTGATCCTCCTAGTCATGAAATCTTTCAACTCTTGCTTCTTTTGTTCTAAGACTTCTTCTTCTTTCCTTCTGGCCTGATTTCCTTCAATCCAAGGTTTTCCTAGTAACATAGCAAATGGAGTGTTGTTCTCAATAAATTTAACAACGTCAAATTCTTCCTCTGTGGAATTTCCATGAGCACTCATAGATATATGGGTAAGTCTTCCACATAGGGTTATTAGTTTTCCTCTGAATAATCCTATTCCTCCCAATGAAGGAATCATAGCAGGCTCCCCTAAAAGTTCCCAAGTTCTTTCTGTCACGATATTCACTTATGTTTCCTCATCCAAAACACAGTCAATGTCGAAGTCTCCTATTCTTGTTTCAATGAACTTTTTTTCTTTGAAGATCTCTGATAAGATGATATGTCGGTGGTCATTTAGGGTTTCTTTCATCTGTAGAAATACTTTTTCTGATTCTTTCCAGGGTTCTGCCATAATCTCAGTTGCTTGACATTTCTCGTGGTCTTCTTGTCTCATATTCATCCTTTCAACCTTAGCAATCATTCTAGGGAAATCCAATACTTCATGGTCCATAGCTTTGCAATAGAGACAACTAAGTCTTCTTCCAAGGAATTCCTTAGTAAGATGTCCTGGTTTTCTACAAATTTAACAAAGGGTTAATCCTCTCTTTCTCTTAAATAATCCCCAACCTCTCCTATACTGTGTGCTAGGATCATGGTAGCTAACCTGCAACAAATTATTTCTAGGGTCCTGCATCCATTTGTTAGTCCAAACATTCTCTATATGCAGAGGTATAACATATCTTTCACTATTCTTATCAGATCTACTCATATCAAATCTTCTTTCTTCTATCAGTGCCCTAGTTTTCAAGCTAGGACAAATCTTATCAAACATACCTAGATTCATACTCTAGAAAAAAAATTTCCACTTATCTTACTTCTACAAAGCACAAAGCTTAGAGGTCTTACCTCTTTAGTCTAACTTTCACCTTTATCAGGGCACAAAGTTCTCGAATCTTACCTATTTTCTTTAGATCTGACCTCTTTTCTTCAGATATGACCCTTCCTCTTGGAATAGAGCTCCATAGATCAAGTAGTGTTGTGTATTAGGGAAACAGTTCTATGCACAAAGCGTTTCTCTTTTTCAGTTCAGATCTTCGAACAAATCTCTGTTTTCCTCAGTTCCCAACAATCACAGTTTCAAGTCGGATCTTTGCACAAAGCTTCTTCTTCCTTAGTTCCCAACAATCACAGTTTCAATCCCGACAACGAAACCATTTGTTGGAATAGGGGCAGACCCAGGGTTCAAAGATACAACAATGCACCAAAAAAAACCTAACTACCGGCCCTTTCGGCAACACCTACGAAGCAGATGAAGTCTCACCCGAGGTAGAGGCAGGGGTGGTTGCAGGACTCAGATGTCTGCAACCTTAGCTGGGACACAGATCTGTGATTCTAACACTTAACAGAGCACTCAACAGTTAACATTCATCAATATCCAGTCTTAGTTACAATGCAGTTAAAACCTAATTATAGGATATCACAATATTCATTTAGATCTAAGGTATTTAAGCACTAAGAATATGTACATAAGTCAGATCTAACATCCATCCATATTATTAAGCACTAAGCATCAACGTATCATTCATATATATTAAATCACTAAGCAAGTAAACACATAAACACATCAATACATCGCACAAAGCATAGAAACACAACTTGTACGTGTTTCACCCCCACCCTAGGGCTACGTCCACCAATTCTTATATTCTTTATTATCTTTGGTCAAGCTTCTTACAGGCACCTAGCATCCAAGTTCTACTCCCCAAAAGACAAGAGATCCGAGCGCACTCCACTAAATCCTCCTTCTTCTAGCTAGGGTATAGAACCAAGCCTTCACACAATCTCTTACAATTACTTGCACTAGCCTTGCAAGCCTCACACAGTATGCACAAAGCACTTACAACTCTTGATCACATAGATCGAACTCTATCACTTAGCACACTAGCCTACTAGTTCTCTCCTTCTTACATCACCTAGCTACTTATTTATACATTACAAAATAGGCTTAAAAATGGGTAAACCCATGGGCCAACATCCCATGCCCATTACATAATCCCAAATCCCAAAAAGAGCCGAGATCCCACGATCTCCTTTTCGTCTTGTGCTCCGCCTTCAATAGCTTGTCAAAGTCCAAAAATTAGGTCAAACTGACCAAGAATCCTCAAAACTTAGTCAAGGGACAAAAGTGCCAAGGCATCGAGTACATTCAACAAGTGTGAATAAAGGTGTTGAGGTTGAACACTTGAAGAATCCATCGAGTGGGAGACATTAATATATTCCCAACTGTCGATGACAAGAGAACCTACCACTGATGATTGCAAGCCTCTAGGTACTCTTATGACTCTAGATATTGATTCCATAATAGATGAGCTGAAGTCGATGGAATGAGATCCATTGAAAGGAGGGCATTAAGGTATCCCCCATCATCCAACATGAGGTACAAGGAAACACTTGATGATTAGGAAGAATTCATATGAACAAGATATGCACAAACCAATGACCATGTGCCTCTCTTGTGTGCACCAGATGCAAGTAGTACATGAAAGATGTTGGTTGTGGAGCCTGATTATCTTCCTGATGCAAAGGTCTTTGCTTTCAGCCGTGTCTATACCCCATGAAGTATTTACACCCCAGAATTATGTACACTCTTCCACGCGGGGGAGTGCAAAGGGGGGGTACCCCCTCTGCGGGGTCCGGGGGGGAGATCCCCCCGGCTGGGGGGTCTGGGGGAAAGCGGGCCCCCAGCGGGGGTTCGGGGGCGAAGCCCCCGAAGCAAAAATTGCCTTGTAAAATTATATGTAATTTCATTGTAAATCTGGACCGTTCATTATAAGGTCGCATATCTAACGGTAGAGATTATGTTAGGGTTTTTTTCCCTAGAAGGCAACCCTCTTTTATGAGGGAAATGTATTGCGGCTATTGATTGATGGTGAATATTGTATTCTGAGTGAGGAGACTGTGAGAGAAAGAAGAGGAAGCTACAACAGGTTTTGCTGTAGGTTGCATCCCTTCATTTGCTGGATAATAATAAAGGAAGGACCTGGCAATTTCTCTGGTGGACATAGCCCACACTGGGTGAACCACGTAAATCTGTGTCTCTCTTGTATTGTGTGTCTTCTGTG
>ML786893.1:342927-363424 GCA_009831015.1 Picea engelmannii | reverse complement strand
TTTACTTTTCCTGTGTCAATCAGAAACTGGGTTAGAGATCCCTGCTTAAAAAGAAAGGAATCAGATTACCTTGTTCTCTGTAGACTTCAATCTCACAAGTGTGCTAAACAGAAGAAAGGCCCAAGGTTCCTGCTTAGACAGAAGGGAACTAAGTGCTTGGTTCTCTATTAGATAGAGCTTATTGTTTTCTGCATTATTACTTTCATAAAAGAGTGTTGGTACTGAGTCTCTGTTTGAGAGTAAGGGTCATGTTCTCTGATTACAAGATAGTCATTCTTACCCATTGCAATGTTATTTTAAATGTAATCCAGGATTCTTAATTTGAACTATAAAGAATTACAATAGGGAGATTTATTTCCTGTGATTCAATTCAGAGCTTCAGTTCACTTCAGCAAGTTTATATAGAATGATTTCTTTACTACAACACTAAGTGCTTTTGGAATTGAGCATACATAGTGCGCAGCTATCTTTGAAACAAAAGACTTCCCTGGGTTGATAATTTATGTTTCACTTGGTTGTTTGAAATTAATTAAGCAATTATAGTGACCAACAGTGGTAAGAGTTCCTTGACTTCAGTTAATCATTCTCCCTCCTCCAAATCAAGTGTCTGAGGTATTCTAAGTGTCTCCTTGATGTCGTCATCATGGAAGTATGCTTTTTTTGATGTTTGCGACACTTGTGAACGACATGCGACACTTGCAACAATTGAGAGGAACATGCAACACTTGCGATAGTTGTCGAAGCGAGCAATATTGAGGTGTAAGAGATTGCCCCCCAAAGTATGAAGTTAGAAGATGCGAACCGATAACTGAAATTATTTGTAGACGTTCAAGCAAGGGTATAGACTCAGAGAACCTGACGGAAGCTGCACACAAACATCCAACAAATATCATGACATGTTTCAAAACCCAAGGTAGGCCTACCTATGCTTGGGTGATCAAGATTTGCAAGATATGGCCGCCATAAAATACACTGCGGATCCATAATGGTATTGATAAAAAGGTATATCCATCGAGGATACAATGTGGATCTATACTCTGATGACCTAGATTGATCGTAGCCACGAAGAATACATAGTGGATCTATGAGATGACAAGACATAGCCACGACCAATACAAAGTGGATCTATGTAACAGTGTATGCATTATTTTTCCAAGGGAAACACCTTCGCAACCTGGGCAAAGTATATATCAAAGTGATCACTCAACCCAGGGTCTTCTTACCGATTCCAATGTGGTACGATTCTAACCATGTGAATAGATGTCTTGATGTCGAACATGGCAGAAACCACTTGATTACCAGTCAATGGTGTGAAGCGTTAACAAGTGCGAGGGAGATCACCACTAATGTCAATGATTCCCAAGGTACCCTAGTACATTCCAACAAATGTGAATGGATGAGATGGAGTCAAACATCCGTGGAATCATTCGATCAGAGGTCAATGATGTAAACCTACTGTCGAACGTGAGGAGGCCTGCCATTGAGGCATGTAGGTCCCAAAGTACTAACTGTTTTCTAAGCCTAATTCCTGGATAATGTGTTGAATTCGATAGGAATAGGCTCATCGAAGGAGGGCCTTGATGTATCCTCCATCAACGACATGAAACAGACATAGATATGTAATTGGCGGATCAAAAGGATGTGGACTGACATGGGTTTTGAGGCAAGATATTTGGGATGGCTGACTCTAGAGGCGGATACTTCCCTTGAACACTGAGGCACAACAACAAAACATGACATGGACCAAAACTTGATAATGCAGTGGATGCTGTGACTTGCGTTGGGTGACCCAAAGGAGTGAAAGAAAATCAAAGGATTGGCTTAGTGCAGAGGTTCAGCGGCTTATAATGTGTGCATATGACGAAGTGTCGTATTCAAGGGCGACTCGAAGAAATACTGGGTGATGTTCTCAAGAGACTGCTTGGCTTGCTTCTTTCAAATTTTCCCCCATCCAGATAGATGAGTACCTCTTTTTGATTTAATGAGCTTGAGGAGGATAACACATGCTCGATATAACTCACCTTCGGTAAGTTCCTCTTCTTTTGTTTAACGAACTGGAAGAAGTAAGGGTTCGATCCCATATGGGCCTGTTGATGTTTTGTTTAGTGAGTCCAAAGATAGAAAACTCGAAGGTTTTTCAGGATTATAGAGTTTGGAAAAACACTTAAAAGAGAACTCTCTTAGTTCCTTTTTCATAAAGTAGTCTAACGAGACCGAAAAAGAGATAAATTGTCGCTCAACAGATGGTTTTTTCAAATACTTTAACGAGCGTGAAAAGAACAAGGTCGCTCCGTAATCTTTTCATCTTTAGAGAGTCTGAAAAGAACTTAAAGATGACTCCAATGTTGTCCTTTTTCGTAATGTTAGTCTCGCGAGGCCGAAAAAGAGATAAATTATCACTCGAAAGACACCCTTTCAAACCGTTTAATGAGTGGGAAAGGAAGCAAGATCACTCGACAATCTTTTCATGTTTAAAGAGTCTAAAAAGAGCTTAAAGGAGACTCCAGGGTGTTCCTTTTTCGCATATCCATACAAGTCCGAAAAAGATATGAAAATCTACCCGGATGCATTCTCATGTATTTACGAGCATGAGAAAGAACAAAGACTAAGCTCGGTATGCCCCCAGCTTGAAAGCTAGTGGCTTAACTCCAGAAAGATCATCAAAAGCTGGAGACATGCCCCCCAAGCTTCGATTCATTCACCAGCTCTGAGGTCGTCACCAATTTCTCTAGTAGATGAGAAAAAGGAGAAGGGTGGATGAAAAGAAGGTTCAAAAGAGGTGACTGTTTCATTTTAAACGAGCTTGACACAGGAAAAGTACTATGCTTAAGGCCTCTATTTCATTTTTTAATGAGCTTTCCACAGAGAAGAGAAACTATGCTCGTGGTTTCGTCCGGATCATGGCTTCCAAGAGGATAATGCTCTGGAAGGGTACCATGTCGAAGGATAAAATGTGGTCATGGCCTCTAAGAGATGTTTGCTGGATGGAAGATAATCACTCTGGAAGGAACACATGTCGAGGGTCATGATAGGAGTAAGGAGATCAGGCTCCAATAATCCTACCGAAGAAATCACCATGTCCACTACCGGATCCAAATCGTCAGAAGTTGAAAGCATGGGAGACAATGCCACATAATTGACATGCGGTGGGGGTGATACTGTCTGCATATAAGAACCACTCAGGGAGGTAACCCAGTCAGGGCCGATGAATGAAATTTGATCAATAGTCACAATTCTTCCATCGTGAGGGAAAGATATCACACAAAAAATGGTGGATACAAGAGATTTCATAGCATAGACATAATCCCGCCCAAGGAGTAAAGAGAAATCCAAGGGGTCTCGGACTACCATGACATAGATAAAGACGGTTTTCCCTCCCAAAGTTACAGGAAACTGAGGAAGGATCCCTAAAGGTTGAATAGTTCTTCTGTTAAAAGCTAACAGATTCTGTGTAACCGGTGCAAGCTGCGGACAACCCAAAGCATACCAAGCAACAGAAGACAAAACACTAACGGATGCACCTTCATCTATCAGCGTTTGAGGAACATCCCGACCACGAACCTGTACCGTAATCTGGAAATGAACGTGGGAGGGAAGACGAGGTATGGTTAGCACACCCCAATCAAAAAGGATGGCCTCATTACTTGGAGGGGGTTTCATTGGAGAAGGAGGAATGCCCCTTGGTACGGTAGAGTCTGTATTAACGAGAAAAACATGGGTAGTATCGGGTTTACTCTCTAGAAGGAGAGTAGGATCGATCGATGATTGGATCAGATCAACCAATGGTGGACTTGGATAGACCACTTTGGCACTCTTCAGAGGAAGAGTGGGACTAACCGAGGAAGGAATCAGATCAGTCACTTTGACATTCCTCAATGGAGGAATGGGATCGACCGATGGCGAAACTGGATCGACCACTTTTGCACTCTTCAGAGGAAGAGTGGGACTAACCGAGGAAGGGACTGGATCAATCACTTTGTCACTCCTCAATGGAAGAGTGGGATTGACCGATAATGTAACTGGAGTAACCACTTTGGCACTCGTCAAAGGAGGAGTGGGATCGACCGATGACAGAACCGGATCGATCACTTGAGTTTCATTTTCCGAGGGAATAATGGGGTCGACGGGTGGAAACGAATCGACCTCTTTGGTGTCACTCTCTAACGGGAGAGTGGGATCGATCGAGGATGAAAACAGATCGACCACTTTAGTGTCACTCTTTTGATGAAGAGTGGGGCTGATCGATGATGGAACTGGATCAACTACTTGGGTTTGTGGTTCAGTCGAGGAGGACACTAGATTGACCACCTGATCAATCGGACTAACTGAGGATGGAACTGGATTGACCAGTCCATCAACCAATGATGGGTCGGAGGAAAGTTTACGATAACCTTTTGGAAGTTGAAGTTTTTCCAAAAGATAAGAAGCCTCGTCCATGCGAGGACAAAGGTGAGAGTAATGATTACCTTTACATAACATGCAAGGGAACTTGACAGTTTGCTTCTTCTTACCAACCTGAACATCACTAGTTGGCAGGGTATCATCGACATGACCGACAGAGGCCGATGACGTGGAGGACCACATTTCTAAGACCTGGGTAAGACCGGGGCAATCCCTCAGAAAGTGGTCACCCTTACAAAGGCTGCAAGGGAATTTGGGTTTTGGATTCTTCATTTTAATCTTGTTGACCTCATCAACACTCCCAGTACTATTAACAATAATTGGTTTCTTAGAGACAACATCTGATGTTGTTGGGGCCTTTGTCCTTTTCGGGTTCTTCTTCTTCTTCTCTTTCCGTTTCTTCTTCTTCTGATCAACCTGGCTACTTTCTTTAGAGCTTTCACTAGGTGAAGAAGGAGAAATGGAAGGAGACTTGATGGGCGAAGAAGGCGAAAATTCAACATGAGGTTGATGTGTGGGTGGTGTATTGACATCCAAAGTATTAGGTGCAACTAAAACATTGGGAGGGTTTGGGATCACCGGAGTGGGGAACAACCAAACTGGTAATCCAATAGTGAGTCCTGGAAGACTCAATGTGGCAACATATGGAGGACCAAAGTTTCCAAATGAAGGAAAAGTATAGGGTTCCCCAAGAGAAGGGGTTCCTCCATGGGTACTCCCAGGATTGGATGCCATTAATCACTGACTCGGCCTAAGGTCCACTAAGTAAAACAAACAACACACGCTATGAATCTGAGAAGCAATCAATCAAACAAACCTTCCCATGATGAAAACACTAGTTGGTGATGAAATCCAATGTCGTGAGATTAAAATAGGAAGGGGCGAGGATAGAGCGGGTGGATCAGTTATGTTGGCGACCTTCTTAACGGACTTACTCCTTGGTGCAAGCTTCCATGCAGTAATTGTGGATTTACCCTCCAAGGAGCCCAAGTGAGTTTGACCAATGTCTGTTCCAGGTACAGTGAGACTTCCCTTCACCGTCACCTTGTGTGAGACCCTAAAGATTGTGGCTACTAAGGTCACCAACTCGTAGTCATCCCCTGGGCGGGTATAGTCGACAGTTCAATAGAAACGTATGGGCAGGATAACAAGTCTGAAATCAACTTGAAAGGCTCCCACACATAATCGTGGGTATACCTTTCAGTGATCCCCAATATACGATCCGACCACTACAAATAGTTGGGCCACAGAGGGATAATCTTCGTAACTCACCTGAATGCGACCTCGTGCGTAACCCCTGTGTGAGAGGGGGATCCCAGGCAGACTAATATGATAATTGGATTTAAATCTCACTACTGCAAGATACTAATTTTGTTTGATATCTTTGGAAAGTTATCCTTTCAACCTATTCCAAAGCCCTACACCTTAAACTAATGTAGGTTTGCTAACAAAGATGTAAAAAGTGTGATAAATTTTAATTGAGCGTTGATTTTAATGGATGTTGTTTACTCAGAGGATGTACGAAAGTGAAACTTATGGAATGATGACTCAATTCCCAAAAATATGCATGAAGTGTGATAAGCAATCGTTTCTTTTCAATGAATACCTATTTAAGGGAAAGAGGAAGAGTCGTTTTCACTATCAAACACTTGATAAGGAATTCCCTCAATCAATTTTGTTCTCAATCAAATCCAATATGATGCTACAACATTTCATAAATGCAAACTAATATGCAAACTAATCATTAAGATGTACTTTTTTCGTTTGTATGCAAATGCTAATCAATTCAATGCAAAATTTCTCTTGCCAACTACCCTTTCATATTAAGGAGATTTAGACAAGAAAACACAGATTTTGCACAAACAACACACCCTTTTGCAATCAAACAAAAGAAAGGAAATCAAAAACGCAAAAGGAAAGAGAAATGGATTGGATCAGGTGACCTCAAAGAACCAAATGAGAAGAGTTACAGACTTCAAATGTCCTTCACTAGAGTTCCCGCTCAGTTGGATAGGAGAGAAGAAAGCAGGGGATCGATTTCAAGCTTTCAACAGCAAAAAATCAAAAATAATGAAGAAGGGCATAAAATATGAACAACAAGGTGTTTACTTCTCAAGAGGAAGCATTTCAAAGGTCAAAGGAAGAATCATTGGATCACAGAGCAGCTCAGCAAGTGAAAAAACAGGGTCTGGACCTTCAAAAATTGCAATTTTTGAAGAGATTTTGGGCAAAAAGGGGTTGGTTCTCTGGTATAAGGGCCACCATAGCATTATAAATCTCTTTCCAACAGCTTAAGGGAGTGCTGGTGCTCTACTAACAAGGCAGGGGAGCGCTGGAGTCCTAAAGCTCAGAAAAAAGTCCAAAAAACCCAAAATTTCAATGGAATTTTTGCAATCAAGTTGAGTGTGATGGAGTGAAGAGTCAATCAACAAATGCAATCAGATATAAAGGGGTGAACAAGGTCGTAAAACAACCAAAGGGAAAGACAAGGTCTATGAGGAAGAATCAAAACCTAAAGTTTCGATTTGATTCGCTCCCTAGTAGAATCACCAGTTTCTGTTGTAGGAAAATCTCCGCATGGACAGGCAGATTGCCTCAAAGAGCTAGACCCTTAACTCTAAGAAAAAAAGTGCTTAACATGGACACTGACTTCCTTTCAAATCTATACAAACTAATTCATGAGGAGGAAGGAGAACAAAATTACCTTTTTGTCGACGTTTGTCCTTGCACACTCCGAGATGAGCTCCAATGTTTAGCTCCTCGATGAGCCATGTAGACAAAAAAAGTATGACCACTTCCTACTCTATTGATATTAGCTTGAAAACAGATCTATCTATCAATGATAATTTCATGTAAGATCATAGACAAACTAGAAAGAAACAGGCCAAGCGTGTCATATTAATGAGAACAACGATAGCAGTACTTACAATCGTAGACGTGAATGTGACAGCTTCGTCAAGTCCCCTTTGTCTAACCCTTGCTCGAAAGATCCATGACTTGGATGATACCAGCTTCACTGATCACTCTCCTTCAGTTCACTGTGTGTTTCCTATGAGATCATAGGTTTCATGCTAACAATTCTTCCCCCTTTTCACCATCATAGAGCATGTTTATATAGGTTGAGAGAGGCTTAACCTCTTGAGGTATCTTGAGGGTAGGTTGAGGAATTCCCTCCTTAGATCAGGGATCTTCTGATTGAACCAAGAATTCAAATGCAACTTCCTTCAAAACTTGAAAGATCCTCCTCTTATTCTCCTCAACGGGCCAACCACTGCCCAGATTAGACAACGCTCCCTCAAAAGGGGCATCAGGGCATTATAACGCTCCCTAGGAGGCTCAAGGGGAGCGCCAGTGCTCCAAATATGGGTAGCACTCCTTCAGAGAGGTGGTTTGTTGTTATAACGTTCCCTAATATCTTATAGGGGAGCGCCAACGCTCCTAAGGCTGATGTAGAGGAGTGTTGTCCTTCAAAACCCTAGTTTAACAGCTCCTTTCAGGTGGTAAGAGTTCCTTGACTTCAGTTAATCATTCTCCCTCCTACAAATCAAGTGTCTGAGGTATTCTAAGTGTCTCCTTGGTGTCGTCATCATGACAGTATGCTTTTTTTTATGTTTGCGACACTTGTGAACAACATGCGACACTTGCGACAGTTGAGAGGAACATGCGACACTTGCGACAGTTGTCGAAGCGAGCAATATTGAGGTGTAACACAAGTCACCCTCAACATACTACCAAGGATGGAAAAATTTATCTTACTAGACCTTAACACATCACATATTCACCTCGATGTCTAGGGTGGCATCTCAACGCTACTCATTAAGTTGCTCCAAGTGTACAAGGCGTTCTTCAAGATCAGTTGTGTTAGGTAGGAGCTCAATTGCTAACTTAAGAGAGGGAATCTCACATTCTATGGGGAGAACTGACTCCACTTCATGAAGCAATTGAAATGGTGAAAAACCAGTGGAAGTATTTACTGTGGTTCGGTATGCCCAGAGAGTAGGGTATAACATCACATGCTAGTTAGATTTACTCTAATTGGATTTTTTTTTCAAAATGGCTTTTATATATTTATTCATGGCCTCCACTTCGCCATTTTCGTGGGGATAATATGATGAGGAATGATCTTGCTTGAACCCTAGTTTTGATGCCAACTCTATCATCATCTTGTTTTGAAAGTGGCTTCCATGGTTAATGATAATCTCCTTCAGAATTTGAAACCAAGCTATGATTTGATTGAATATGAAGTGTGTTGTAGTATCTCCATCGGATTTAATTGTAGGCATGGCCTCATCCCACTTGGTAAAATAATCCATGACCATGATAATGCGATGGTGCTCCCCAGTTGAGGTTGAGTTGCAATTTGTGAAATCCACCCCCTACTTGGTGAAGGGACTGACGGTAATGACAAGGTGAATAGGGACAGGGTGCGAGTGCATCTTACGAGAGAACGCCTAGAGAGGGTGACACTTCTCAACCACTTCTACACAATCTTTAAAAATTGATGGCCAAATATAACCAACACACAATATTTTTTGGGTTGTTGTTTTCAAGCTTCTGTGGTGGGGAGTTTCACATATGTTATTCGGAAAATCCACAGTAGGTATCATTTCGTCGTCGACGTTTCGAATCCGAAACAGGATTCATCATCAGGACTAATCGTCGCAAGCGTAGATGAATGACCACCACATGCCCCACTATGACATTCATTGAGTATGGATTCATCTTCTTCATGAGTCAAACAACAACGCAAAATATAATCCACCCCTCGGCGATACAAAGTGTCACCTATAATGAGGTAGTTTTTGGCTTGATGGCATACACGTCATCGGTCGTACCTCGAAAGATGTTGGGGAAGATTCAGATTTTGAAGATATATCACAATGTCTCCATACTAGGGGCCCAAAGACGAGATAAGGAAAATGTGTTCATCATCAAATGAGCCATCGAAAACAGTATCCTCATCCTTCCTAGGGAAGTCCAACATTAATTCCACAAAGACTAGTGATTTCTTAGATTTTGGAGAGAGAAAATCGAGATCAAACTCTTGTAAAATCACTATTGATTTTTTGAGAAAATTAAGGAGTCATTCATGCTCTAGGTTACCATGACTAGTTGAGAAAAATCTGAAGTGCCCCTTAAGGGCAATGATATTAATGTGATGTAATTTGAGATGAGTTCACAATTTGTTTTATTTTATTTTTCAATTTTAAGTAGCTTGGACTAAGGGCTCAAATGTAACTCTACACTTATTAGTTGCCCATGTTTTTTTTGTCTTAGGGGCTCCACACTTGGTATTTTTAGTAAGGACATTGTCCTAGTAACCTAGGGCATTCCTAAACAAAAGATAAATGACAAAAACTCAATTCAGGACTATCTTCTTTTTTTCAATTTGCTAGTTCAAATAGCAAAGACTAAGTTAGTCACAACCCTTTTTGTAAATTAATTTTTTTTTTCTTTTAAAAAAATTAACATCTTAAAAAATAAATGATTTGTATAAAACTCAATGACCTAACAATTTTTATTTTTAATTAATGCAAAGTTTAAATGAAACAATTTTCAATAATAAATACTATGCTATAGAAATTAATATGGAATATGAGTAATAATTTTTTTGTGCTCTAGTGAATAAAGCTTACATTCAAATTCGTTGGAAAAATGAATAAATGACTCAATAATATAAAGTGAAGTTCATAACTCTTTAAGAAACATAACAAAACATTTACTAATAAAAATATTGTTTTGTTAATCCTTATTTCATGCGGGGAACATGGCTTTACCATCAATGATGCATATGTTTCTTAAGGAGGAGCACTTATCGCGTGTAAGACCGACTCATAAACAAAAGGTGGGGTAATAGAATGCATGCACCAATTACATTTCTAGTGGTGGTAGCCTCTCCAAGGTTAGACAATTGTCATTCCTAAGTACAACCCAAGGTACCGTTCAGTTATATGTCAATGAATTAGAAATCATAAAGGGCATGAACCGTGAATGACATCACTTATAGGACTACGTTGACATAAAATGCACGAGCCATGATACCCTTCACTGATATGTCAGTGGAAGTGGTTCAGAAACTTGGAAGTGGCTCAGAAACCCTCAGAACATTCGAGAGAAGAACACATGTTAGAAGGGCATGACGTCATCATAACAATTTCATGTACGTTGAGAGCTGACATCATCATAATAATTCATACATGTAGGAAATGGGATGACATCATGCTAAGAAATCTAACATAATATGCTATAGTCAGAGTCAGGTGTCACAATTCCAAGCAAATGACATCATCTTAATTGAATGCCCATCAGAGGTAGATAACATCATTTTAACTCAACATGACAACGTAAATGACGTCATCCTAACTCAATATGTTAAAAGGAGATGATGTCATCCTAGCAGAACATCCTAATATACCTTACAGGAGATGACGTCATCCTAGGATGAACTCCCATAAGAAATTGGATGAAATCATCCCAAAAGTCTAACATAACATGCTTTAAAGGGAGATGTCGTCATCCTAACTCAAGCAAATGACATCATCTTGACTAAATTAATTGAATGCACATCATAAAGAGATGCCATCATGTGAACTGAACATGATAAAAGAAATGACGTCATCTTAGCTCAATATGCTTCCAAAGGAGATGACGTTTGATAGTCGCTCAAGGAGACGCTTCTCTTTACAAGTTGGAAAATGCTTAGTGAATTCAAAGAGAAACATGTTTTTAATTGAATAAAAGATTTATTTAAATTTAAGAGATTTATGATAAGAGTGAATGCAGAACTCAATTCAAAATTGAAGATGGCATAATTCAAAAAATTATATTTTGAAGTCAATGCGACGAGTATGTGTAAAAATGAGGAACTGACTCTATAGTAAAGATATGGTTATGTTGACCTGAGTCATCGAATTCCAGACTTCCTTATGATTGTCGCTCTGCATTTAGGGTTCACCCTTGAAACCAGTCGCCCTCTTCCCCACTGTCGTGGCCATGGAGGCCAGGGAGGGGGGTTTTTTGCCCCCTCCTACAGTTCCATCACAGCAAAGGAGCATGGCTCCAATCACTCCAAATTCCCGACCTTCGAACTCCCAGAGGGCATGCAACAAATAATCTGGGAGGAAGAAATGTCAAAGGAAAAACCAATGGAAATCGACCCAGAAGCCAATCACCCAAAACCTACTCGCACTTAGGAACCCGACAAATGCATTCCACAAACCTCGATAGCTCCTAAATACATCATCAGCTCTCCAAGAATAAAAGATCAGAAACAATACATGAGGGATTTCGCCTTGATAGAGAAATTCCTGGGATTATGGCCTTCAGAAAAAGACCTAGTCAAATGGATTCAACACTGGTGGAAACCCAAGGGTCACTATGGCCTCCAACTTGGATCAAAAGGCTTGTTTATGATCATAATCCATAACCTGGAGGACATAAATCGAATCTTCGAAGGAGGGCCATACTTCTATAATTCGGTAGGCCTTTTTCTCCATTTATGGACGAAGAGATTCAACCCAGAAAATGAAGACTTCACCCATGCTCTGGTTTGGCTGAGTTTATATTCACTCCCACGGGAATTTTGGTTGGAAGAGATCCTAATAGGAATTGGAAACACCATTGGCATCGATGTCAAAGCCTTGGAGGTGACTAAACAATGAAGGTACACTGCTTATGCCCACATTTTTGTCTATTTGAATATTTCAAAACCCCTCCCTAGCGCCATCACCCTAGATTATTAAGATGATGAATGATCCCAAACAATCAATTATGAGCACATCCCCTTTGGCTGTCGTAAATGCCACGAGCATGGACATCTCTTCCGAGATTGCCCCTTAAATAAAACTCCCAAGCCTTCTCTAGAAGATCCTGACAAATCCAAGAATGGTTTCACCTAGGTCACGGGTAGGTGTAGACACCAAGCTGAGAGAACATCCCCCCAACCCCTCCCCTGGCCCCCCTACTAAGAACTCCTTTGAAGCCCTACAAACCCCCTCCTCCTCCACCAACCCTCTGACAACCCCTGTTACCGGTCAAAACTCTGCCATTTTCGACTCCCTTGCACCTTGTTCCACACAACCACCAATCACGATGACCTCCCTATCTGCTAATCTTGGCCTAGAAATGGGAGATCCAAACATGAACTTGGAGGATCAAGAGCTAGCAGGTATAGATATGGCACGTCTGGAGCAAGCTTACCATAAGCAACAACTGTATACCATACCACTTGACCAACTATGCAAAGTGCACAAATTCTTCCTCAACTCTTCGGCAGGAGGATCAGCGCGAGCAAGTACAAATCTGGGAATACAAAAAGAAACCTCAAAGGAACAATGCAAGCCCACAAAAGATGAGTAAAAGAGGGGTAGAAAACCGAAACACCAACTCATTCAAGATGTCAGTAACTTTCTCGTCAACTCAGGTCAAATTCATTTGATCTCAGACAACTTCCTTCCCCTCCAACCCCCATCATCCTCATGAAGATGCTATCTTGGAATATAAGGGGCCTCAACGCAAAAAGCAAACAAGGTTTGCTCAAAGAAAGAATCAAGAAGGAACAACCATACATACTTCTTCTGCATGAAATGAAATGTGAAGGAGAGGAAGTGCATGTTACTCTTCAAAGATGTTGGAAGCAGACCCTATATGTGGAAGTGGATGCCAGGGGGGAAACTGGAGGCCTAGCGATGCTCTGGAATCCAACTACGGTTCTACTTGATAGTTTTTTCACCTCTAAATGGATCATCATAGCCTCCTTTCGCCTTATAGGATCGAACAAACAAGGCTACATCACAAACGTCTATGGTCCCCCCAGACCAGGAGACAAGGAAGCTTTCTTCCAGTGCTTGGACTAGATAGCCAGCCACATAGGCTCCTAAATGTGGATCCTTGGGGGAGACTTCAACATGATCACAGGGATGGAGGAAAAAAAGGGGGGCACTCACATTCTGGGAAATGACAGTACACTCTTCAATCGCACCATAGGCCTTCTGAAACTCATTGACGTAGGAACATACAATGGGCCTTCACATGGTCCAATAGACGCTCGGGACCCCAACATGTTTCCAGTAGACTGGATCGTTTCCTCCTTTTAGAAGCCATAATGATGGATGGACTCGCTTGGAATTCCATGGTTATCGACACCCCGTGATCAGATCATTGGGCAATACTACTGACTATCAACATTAGTGGTATCCTAGGAAGAAAACCTTTCCGCTTTGAAAAATTCTAGTTGACACACCCAGATTTCCAAGCAAACATCAAGCAATGGTGGGAGGAAGCGGCCATCCAAACAGGGACCCCGATGTATCGATTCCAACAAAGGCTTAGAAACCTCAAACTACATTTAAAATCTTGGAATAAGTCCACCTTTGGCAACATTTTTCAAGCACAGGAGCACCTCAATCAACAAATGCAAATACTCCAACAGCAGATCCAAATACAAGGACTCAAGGAAGTCCTAAAAAAATAGGAGATGTTACTAAACAACCAGATCGCAGAAAGAAGGGCATGGGAAGAAACACTCAGGAGACAAAAATCCCGCATCCAATGGCTAAAAGAGGGGGAAAAAAACACCAAATTTTTCCACAGATCCATGGTTCAACGACGCCAAACAAATCGCACCACTCACCTAGTCTCAAAGAACAGAACAAAAATTCAACAACATGCTGATATAGAGAAGGAAATGCTCTCTCACTACCAAAATATTCTAACGGAACCCCCAACAGACCGCTCGTGAGCTATCGAGTCCATTCTCAAGAACATTCCCAAGGAGGTCACTAAAGAGAAAAATGAGGCCCTCATGAGATCGATAACTCAGGAGGAGGTTGATCAATCTCTTAAGGCTACCCTGCTGGGAAAAGCCCTTGGGCCAGATGGCTTCACTTCAGATTTCTTCCATTGCTACTGGGGCATCATCCATGAATATGTCTGGGAAATCATCGAGGACTCCAGAAGATCCGGGAAGGTCCTCCAAGCCGTCGATGCGACTTTTCTCATCCTCAAACCAAAAGAAAACAACACTACTTCTCCCTCGCACTTCAGGCCCATTTCCCTATGCAACATCATCTACAAACTCCTAATGAAGATCATTGCAACCCACCTTAAACCCATCCTACCATTCCTAATCTCCTCGGAACAATTTGGTTATGTGGAGGGAAGACAAATCCTGGATAGCATAATCCTGGCTCACAAAATTATCCACTCACTACACTCGACCAAAACTCAAGGTATGCTCCTAAAACTGGATCTCTCTAAAGCCTTTGATAAGTTAAGCTGGAGTTATTTAAGATCAAATCTCCTTTCCTTTGGCTTTGATCCCATTTGGGTCTCCTGGATTGTCAACCTTACCTCTTCAGCCTTGTTCTCCATCCTCATCAATGGCGTTCCTTCCAAACCCTTCTCCCCCTCAAGAGGAATAAGACAAGGGGACCCTCTCTCGCCTTTCCTTTTCATCCTCATGGCAGAAGGGCTGAGTTGTACTATCAAAGCAACCATCAGGGATAACTCTCTCTCTAGCCTCACCCCCCATGGAATCTCTTCCCCCATCTCACATAACCAATTTGTGGATGATATACTTCTAACCAGAATGTCTACAGCCAGAGAAGCCCTTCGCTTCAAATCTATCATCGACCTCTTCTACGAAGCTTCTAGCATGGAGGTGAATTTGACCAAATCCGAAGTCTTCTTCTTCAACACACCCATTGAGATCCAAAATCACCTCACGCAAATCCTGGGTTTCTGTAACACCCTGTTTCCCCCAGTCTGTAAAAATAACTATACTGGCCAAGAACTATGGCAAACTCAAAGATGTGAATGTGTGATTTGAATGGACCTTAGTAAAAAGGTCCATGAATGTAAATAATGTTATGAATATATATATATATATATATAACTACTGAGAGGGGGATGTGTTGACAAAGAGACCACGATGGCTGAAGAAAGGTGATGGAAGGCACCTAGAATGGTGGCGTTAACTTCCACTAAACCAAATCATATTTGGTCTTCACTGGCCTGGAGAATCAAGAGTGGCTCGCTGGCCCCAAAATGAATTACTCACCAGGATGGTAGGTGAAGAGGCTCCTCATGAGTTAATGAGGGATGGGGGTGAACCGCCCATCCATGGAGGCCTTAGACCTGACCACCGCGGGGGAATTCGTGCCACACACAACCTTGCTGGGAAAAAAAAGGCAGGTAGAAGGTGTGGGAGGGGGGACGCGATGGAGAGATCATAGGAGGAGATTGGAAGAACTCTGGAACAAAATACAGAGTGATTGATAGCAGTGAAGAAGGAGAGTAACCTTCATTCTCGGTCACTGAAGAACAGAGACAGAGAGTCTCAAGCATCGTGGTCTAGCTCAGGGGTGGCTAGTGGTAAATCCATTCGGAGTCACTGAGCCTATGGTTGGGTGGAAACAAGAACCCCTCTCAGCAGTTGCATCACCTGGTGTTTTCTGATAAGTGTTTATATCTTGTGTCTTGCATTGAATATTTTGGAATATGTGCTCATGGTTTGAACACTTATGAATGATTTCTGTGTAGAAAATTCTGCATGGTGTTGTGATCGAAAATGGTGGTTGCATTCTTATGTTAGAACAACCACATTCAGTTTATATATATATATATGTGTGTGTGTGTGTGTGTATGTATGTATTTGAACGAAGTCATCTTTCAAGTCTGCTCTCGAGAGATTTGTTCCCCTTAATTACCTCTCATGTTGCCCTGGATAGATTCCCCACAGGGATACCCTTTTTGGGATCATTCCCTTACATTCTAGAGCTGGGGTAAGTTCCCTGAAAGGACTACCACCATGGTAAAATCCTGAATTTTCTTATTATCTATCACAGACGTTAATAGCTCAGGGATTTGAGAAAACCTCTCAGTTTGGTCATAAAGCCCGGTGGAAATTTGCCCAGGAACCTGATGAAGGACTTTAAGACCTAAGTTTGAAAACCCTGCACGAGAGAGAGTGGGTCTCTTTGAGCTCGGTATTTCAGTGTTTCGGTACCTGGGACACATAAGGGTAAGTTCCCTGGTACTCACTAGTCCCGAGATCCCAATTAGTGAAATCCTGAAATGAACATAACATGATTCATTGTGATGTTTCATAGGTTCGATACCCTTCCTCTTGCTAAATGCACAAATGAGATCCTTTCAGAGGATCTAAGGTCTGTCACAATCGTTAAACTGGATGAAGGAACGCAGGTGTTAATGCCTCGACCCCTTTTTAACCTTTGCAAGTAATGAAGAAATTGGGACCATCGATCCGAAGACCCATGGCAGTACCTGGATTGTCTAGCTGTAGAATACACATGGCGGCTGGTAAGCGTTTCGGATTTTTGGCGCCCGGGATATCAGAGGGTAAGTCCTCACGACTCCCGAAATCCCAATATGCGAAATCCCAAAATAACAGCGTATGGCTAAATCCTGATATTTCGGTATTTCGACATTCAAAATATCCTAAGGGCGAGCCCCCTTGTATCTACAAGTCCCGAAACCCCGATTCACGAAAACCCAAAATGACAGCGTGTGGAGGGGTTAGGACCTTTCGGTGTTTCGACACCCGGGGTACTTAAGTGTGAGTTTTCTTGTACTCGCCAGTCCCAAAATCCCAATGGGTGTAATCCCAAAAAGAACTTAGCCTCATATATATATATATATATCGACGTTTCGGAACTTCAGCCCCTGGAAAACTCATATGCGAGACCTCATGATTCTCGCATATCACGAAATCCTGAAGTATGAAATCCTGAAATGAGTATAGCATGACTAGAATTTAATGCTCCGATGTTTCGACACCCGGGATATCTGGAGGCAAGTCTCTTGTCCTCACGACTCCCGAAATCCCAAAATGATAGAGTGTGGATAGGTTATGATGTTTCGGAGCTTCGGCTTCCAGGAGACTCGAATGCGAAATCTTTCTATCCTCGCATATCGCGAAATCCCGATAGATGAAGCCCCGAAATGGACTAGCACACATGGTTTTGGTGTTTTAGCGTTTTGGTACCCAGGATCTCCAAAGGTCAGTTATCCTTGTGTTCGCTAGACACGAAATTCCGATGGATGAAACCCCGAAATGAACAAGAGAATACATGCATCACGATTTTTCTGAATCACGAAAGCTGGGAGAACTTCTCCGGTAAGACATCATAGCCACTGATCATATGAGTATGGATAAGGGATGGCAAGGTCTGTATCAGGTCCCGTAGGGATTCGGGGAATTCTGTTGATTGGAGAAAAGATGAAAAAGGATGAATTTTTTTGATTTCCGTAGTGGGTGTGTTACAAAGTGGTATCAGAGCATGGTTACAACACTTGGCCTGCTTGGGCTCATGAACGAGTTGCGCAGAAGCTCCGTTTGAAACACTCTTAAAAGGAGTAACCCCCTATCTTAACCTTCCTAATCAAAAGACGAAGTTAAGAATGAAAACTCCTATTGTGTGTGTGCATGAGAAAAATATGAAATATGTACTGGTTATAAATGAATATGAACATTGACTAACAACCAACATTTTTCCTTTTTCACACAAGCGGAAGATCAACCACGGGAAATTATCAACGTATAGAATGGTGACTCACCATGAAGTGGGGGAGGGCTCCCACAATTGAGACAAAGAGTCTGACGAAAGGAGGGCGGTAGGGACCCCTCCAGATCTAGCCGAGACTGTGAGGAATCTCATGGTCGAATTACAAAGCTGCAAGGCTGACAATGAGAGGATGATGAAAGAACAAGAAAAGAAAACAGAAATTAATGCAGTTTTACTACAGAGCTTATCCGACCTACAAAGACAAATGCAGCATGAACTTGAGGTCCAAAAACATGGTCATATCAGTGGCCACACTGAGAGGAGCACCTTGAAAAAGGTCCTTCCCAGAGGTAAGGGACAAGTGGTGGATGATTCCTCTAGGAAGGAAGCTGGCCGTTCGGAGGGTTCTTCTAGCAGTGGAACTAGTTCTCATTCCTGAGGAAAACGAAAGAAGAAAAAACTTTCCAAGGGTCATAAATTCGAAGAATTCAAGAAGGCCAAACCACCCTCATTTGACAGTGAAATAAAGAAAGGGGAGGAAGCAAAGGGCTGGCTGCTTGGACTAAAGAAGTATTTCAGAGTCCATGACTTCTCAAAAAATTTGAAAGCCCGAGTGGCCACCTTCAACTTGAACATAAATGTTTCCATTTGGTGGGAAGACCTTAAGAATGTGAAAGGAGTTCACGAAGAGGACCTGTCTTGGGAGCAATTTGAGAAATACTTCCGAAAGAAGTATTTGTTGGAAAAATATTTCGACGAAAAGACTAAAGAGTTTTATGAACTCAAGCTGGGGCAACTCACCATAGAGGAATATGTCAGCATATTCCTCGAGTTGCTGAGGTATGTACCCTGCATAAAAGTGGAAAAGGAAAAGGTGCAACGATTCATCAGTGGACTACCTAAAGACTATCAAAACATGATTGAATTTGATGAACCAAAGACCCTAGAAGATATTATCTGAAAGGAAAGATATTGTTATGAATAGCTTGGGCATCGAACAGAACCTTACGAAGGATGGAAATCGAAGAATAGTTCAGGATTCCAGAAAAAAGGGGTTTAAATCCCCAAGATTTAAGGACTATAAAAAGAACTCAAGGATGAGCTTCCTAGCCCGAAGTGTACACCAGTAGAACTTTCCCTCCTTGAGCGGAAATAAACTTTCTAGATCTACCCCAGTAAAGACTGATAACCCAAAGATAGAACCTTTGAAATGTTGGGGTTGCGGAGAAGAACATCTACTGAGAGACTGTCCACACTGAAAATAGAATAGTCGGAGAATTTACAACATCCAGGAAGCTACCATCGTCAATGATGTGACCAGGAGTGTTCCACAAATTTATGCAGCCTTGGATAATAACCAAGCTGACCACCAAGCTTCAATGGTGGAAATAGAAGGTATGATTTCCAACCATCTAGTGTCTATTTTGATTGACCTTGGTTCAAATTTGAGTTATATATCCCCAAAGGCTGTTGATAAATGTAAACTACAACCACATAAAAATGCCAAGCCATGGTTGGTACAGTTAGCCACTGGCACTAAAAGAAGGGTAGCAGAGGTCATACCAACCCGCCAATTAATGTTGGGTGAATTCCCCACCCAAGAAACCCTTAACATATTACCCCTGGGATTGTATGATCTATTGATTGGTATGGACTGGCTAGCTACCCATAAAGCCAAATTGGACTATTACCATAAAACCTTAGAATGTGTAAGTAAAGAAGGGAAAAGGATAACCCTTCAAGGGATCCAAAAACCTATCTCGGTGAGACAAATATCAGCTCTACAAATGAGAAAGTATTGCCGAAAAGGATGTCCCCTATATGCAATACAGCTGTTGAAAACTATTGAAGATGAAAAACCAAGCCTCGAAGACCACCCTACTCTGAGAGAATACAGAGATGTGTTTCCAGAAGAGGTACCGGGTCTACCTCCGAGAAGAGACATAGAATTCTCGATAGAACTTGCACCGAGAGCAGTGCCGGTGTCTAGGACACCCTACCAGATGAACACACCCGAGTTAGTTGAACTCAAATTGCAATTAAGAGAAATGATGGATAAGGGCTATATCCGGCCCAGCGTGTCTCCATGGGGAGCACCAGTCCTATTTGTGAAAAAGAAGGACGGTACCCTTAGATTGTGTATAGATTATAGACAACTCAATAAGGTAACCATAAAGAACAAGTACCCCTTGCCCAGAATCAATGACTTGTTCGATCAATTGGGGGGTGCATCTACTTTCTCAAAGATTGACTTGAGGTTGGGATAATATCAAGTCCGAATTAAGGGTGAAGACATCCATAAAATTGCCTTCCGGATGAGGTATGGTCACTATGAGTTTATGGTAGTACCATTTGGGTTAACCAATGCCCTTGCCACTTTCATGTGCTTGATGAACAATGTACTCAGCAAATTCTTAGACAAATTTGTGCTGGTTTTTATTGATGATATATTAATTTACTCCAAGAATAGAGAAGAGCATGAAGAGCATCTTAGGCTTGTGCTGCAAGTGCTAAGAGAACATCAACTCTATGCCAAATTCAACAAATGTGAATTCTTCCAGAAGCAAATA
>ML786893.1:284222-329576 GCA_009831015.1 Picea engelmannii | reverse complement strand
GTTGATGAGTTGGCACATACATGAGGTGTATAGTTGATGATGTTGGTACATATTGATGAGTCATAGTTTATGTGTATTTCATGTGTGATTGGTACATATTTTGTGCATGGTTGATGCACTCATTGATGGTACGGGTTGTGGTATAGGTTGGTGCATGTTTGATGCACTTGTTTATGGTATAGGTTGTTTGGTACAGGTTGTTACAGGTTGGTTGGATGCAGGTCAGTAGTTCAGATTGTTACAGTGGTATATCTCATAGTGATAGTGTTACAATGGTTTCATCACTCTACTTCTACATCAGGGGGGTTGGACGGGGCAAGGACATGTGGTTGTAGCCATGTTGTGGGGTATTCTACCCTATGGACTAGCAAGCTAGGGTTTTAAAATTGCATGCAGATCATGACCCTTCATAAGCTACTTTTAACCTCCTACCCAAATCTGAAACCCCTTTTCTCAGGCAAACATGAGAAGAATCAACTAACCTTTTTATCGATGGTTGAAGTAGATCCTCCATTGAGCTTTTATCCCCTTGCTGCTGCTGCTCCTTCCAAAAATCTTTCCTGCAATCAAGACAAAACTACGCATGCATGCTACTGATCTACTAGAGGGTTAGAGATTAAACACAAATCAAATAACATAGATAAGACTCATGTATTCGGGACGGGAAAAGTATCTTTTTCATTAATCTCAATATGAACCAACTTACAATGATTTTGAGACCGGCCACCGTTCCTCGATCCTGATCCTGGGCTCTTCCTCTTCTTTGTCCTCCAACTGYTGTTGCTTGAATTTCTCCTAAAGCTTGAGGCAAGGCTAAAGGGTTGGGACAAAATGGACTTGGCAATTTGGCAGAGTTTCTTTGCTATGATTTTTTCCTCCTTTGAATAGTACCCCTACCCCTCCTTTTATAGGCTAGAAGGAGCTAGGGTTTTTGGTGAACTCTCGGCCATGCATGGCTGGGAGTTCCAATTAACTGACAAAAAGCTCTTCGTCCCGGCGGAAACTTTCCTAATTTTTTTCTTTGTTAGGTAAACGCGGGCTGTAGTGGGTTAGCCCGTGGGTACCTGCGTGCAGTAGAAGGCCAGAAAGTGGTCACCCGCGCCCAGTGAAAGGTTAGGGCGCGGGTTCCTTGATTTAAGTGGTTTTTTGAGGATTTGTTCAGCATGGCTTTGGCTAGGAAGAGGCATGAGTTGGCCTAATGCTAGGTAAACCTATGTGGTGCATTTTAGGGTTATAACAAGCCATCTTTCGGTTGTAGCCGAAGAGCATAGGGGGTTTTAGCCTCCTTCTGGTTGTAGCCAGAGAGTTGGGAGGTTGGAGCTTCCCTCAGGTTGTAGCCTGAGAAACTAGGGGGTTGGAGCCTTGTTATAACCCTAATTTGCACTAGACATGCATACCTAGCAGCATGCCATCTTACTTACTATTTTTTCCAAGCCAATATTGAATATCTCTTCTTAAAAACCAAATTTTTGAAGATGTACGCGCCCTGTACCACTATTGCCCATGTATGTATGCTAGCTGCACCATTACTGACTGCATACGTACACTAGCTGAACCATTACAACCTGCGTATACCCACAAAAGTTGCAAAAAATAAAAAGTTGCAAGGGGATACGGGATTTTGGGTAGTTTCCTAACCAATTGACTGCCCATAGCCTGTCACCCAACCGAATAATTATATTTTTAGCATATAAAAGAAGGTGTTGGGGTCCCATTCTAAGGAGAAGCATGAAAGCAATGAAACTCTGCCCATTTCCTAATCCACCCTTGCCCCAAGAATTTATAGCCACATTGTGAGTTTGAGCCAGAATTTCCCATTCTTGCCCTTTTTCCGCATCCATAAACCTATAACTATTCTCTAGAGAGAAGTGTGAGAGAAGAAGGATACGTGGAAGCAGTTGGAGCTTGGTGAAGAGGAGCCCAAGACCGGGTTCGAGGAGCAGTCGTCGATCTTGTTTTGTAAGTGACATTATGAGATTAATATAAAGAAGTACTTTTTTCATCTCGCCATATGATGTGTTTAATCTGTATGATTGATTTACATTTTGTTATGACATCTAACCCATTAATCCATATATAAAATGCTTGTTCGCATTTTCTTGTTTGTCTTTTGGTGAATGTAGGTCAGCCTTGGGAGGATATTTGTAGTCAAGAAGCGATCCAACGCATTAGGATCGACATCGGACACGGAGTTCAAGGTAAGACTACTAGATCCCTATACTTTGTACTTTATATATGAATGTGGTGTGTTTTCTGGATAGTGGTTAAAAGTAGGAGACTTTAGACAATTAACTCTGCCTGCACTTTAGAACCCTAGTGTACTCCGTAGGGGGGTTTTCCCACTATAGAAGAATTATCGACCATACTGGGGAACCTCTAGGGTTTTATGGGATTTCTGTTTTTGGGTATTTTTAATTGGTTTATTTACTGCTTTTTGAGTTTCAGTAAGTTTCTGTGTCTTTAAGGGATTCTGGTCTTCCATACCAGTACTCCCTGCCAGTGCTTGACTGTTAATTTTTCTTTATTAGAGAAGTCATAGAGGTGTACACGACCTGCAGTGGGTCTGCACACGTACATATGCTTCCTATCTTTGGACAGTCCACGTAAATATGCAGGTTGCTGAAGTATCAGTTGCATGCCTGTGTGACACAGATCCCCAACCCTCAGGCCGAGATCCACACAGGATCGTTCTAATCTCCTTGAGCCGAAGCATCTCCTTTGGTTCCTCGATGAAACCTTCAATGAATCCGATCCATAGGTCCTTCGAAAACCCCACCTGTGTGAACGAGCACTAGGCGTGAGCTTCACCCTCACATGACCACAACTCGGCCTTAGCGAAAGTGCCTTTCGCAACTCACAACTCGCAAGTTCATGGGTCGAAGACCCTCGACTCCTCTTTTCCAAACCTTCGATACCTGAGATACCGTTATAGGTATAGCTCCTCCTGTTATCACCCTCTACATATAACCATAGGCTAGGGATAACTTCTAGCACCTCTCGCTACTTGTGACTTCGCAAGTTGGAGTGTCGAGCTCTTGTTCTCTTTTCTTGCGAATCTCCGAAGTGCGATAAGTCAACAGGATGTTGAATCCTTCCCAGGTGACGAGTGTCCACCTATCAACCAAGAAATCCCCACCTGATGGACACGCCACATGTTCTCCTGAGACCTATCCCTTGACACTTCGTGACTTCTATAGTTGAAATTGATTCCTCCAACCTTTGAACCCCCGATACACGATATAGCGAAGGTTCTGATCCAATGGTCTTCCTGTGACCTGGATCCAAAGATTGTCTCTTATCCTTGCTACTCAGAGCTTCATGAAATCAAGAGTTTGGTCTACCCTCTCCAAACTCCCAAACCTCGAATCCATGAGATAATACAACGATGTGGATTGAAATGAGATCAATGGCTCACATTGACCCTCGAATCTTGGGTGATGGGTTTCATTGGCCTCTAACCACCCTGCAACTTTGAAAGATCCAACAACTATCAGCTATTCAACACTTCCTTCATGAAGTGTCTCCACCATCCATTTTAGCTACTCTTCATCTGTGCACCCTCCCAGAGATTAAACTCTGTGTGACTTTCTCCAGATCCGACGGTTTTCTGCTATCTGCGCAAGATCTAACAACCCAGATCTCTTTCTCTTCCATTGCTTTTTCCTTCCTACACATGGACGTAAACTTCAATGATCCAGATCTTTCTTCTAGCAACGATCCTATGGTAGTTGTGGCTCCCTCCTGAGCTTCTGCTTCTCCCTTCTCCTTGGAATATTTCTGAAGTATCAAAGGTCTTAGCCTTTGCTTCCTCTTGCGATCCTGCAACCTCGGTCTCGCCTGCGTTCTTGGGATGCTCGTCCTCTTGAGTCTTGGGACTGTGAAACCTTGAAAGGTTTCCTTGACTTATGCACTCCTTGCAACTATCACTTTATGTGCAAAGGTGCTATCTGTCCTGAGCTTTTCTGTGCTCTACTCTTGCACTTGACAAGCCTTCAGACGACTGTCTCTCAACACTTTACTCAGGTGTTGGCCTGGTGCACTCCTTATACAGGTCTTTATCCTCTTGAGATTCAATTTCTTAGACCTCAATGGTCTCTTCCCCTTTCTCTCCTTGAAGGGATGGAAGTGCCCTCTGGAAACTTCCTGCTCAAGCACTCCTTGCTGAACCTGCAAGGTGTTCAGTAACCCTATGAAGGTCTTCCTCCTGACACTTCTCTTCTCTCTAAACTTAGACAAGAGTTCCTTCTGTGCCCTTCTGCACCAACTCAATGCCCACCTGGAAGAGTTTCTAGAGTCTGCAGTTATTCTGTCTTCTCAACAAACTCAAAATAGAGTTCTTCTCTTAATGCATCCTGTGCATTCGCTCGATGCCCTCTTGGTAGAGCCTTACAGAATTCTCAGGAATTCTGCCTATCCTCTATGCCCTCCTCTGCACAATCTTACCTCCAAGGTGTTCAACAACCTTGAGGATTCTCCCTGAGTCAGTGACTTCCTCTGGTGTTCCCTCCTAGCACATCTTTGTCTAAAATTATCAAGAATTCAGAAGTGCACTCCTTGCACTGGCTTACAGAACCCGCAGTGTTTTTCATGCACTCTTTGCATGAAACCGCAAAGAACCCAGACCTGGAATCAAAGAACTCACAGATAGGAAAATCTACCTATCACCTGCAGATGCATACCTAACATACATCTATATAATATAATAAACAAACAAATACATTCATTCATGAACTCATAACCACATGAACAACAACATGCAGGAAAACTACTCTGTTTGTATTAATATAAAAATGCCTCTTTACAATGTGTTTGAGCTCGGACTGCAACAAAATCTCGGCTCTCCTCTCTTCTCTATCTGCGCTAATTGACTAACTCTATAGATACCAAGAATATTTTACATGAGGGGTCTCTTTGAGCTCTTCCCTCCAAGCTACCTACTCTATTCAATTACATTGAATTACATTGAATGGGCTTTCTAGTCCGAATAGAATCTAGATCCCAGCCTTACAACCTATTTAAGGAAATCTTTAACTAATGCCTACTCAAAGGCATGGTTTTGGCTCTTCATCCTTACAATCATTAATTGCATTAATTCAAATTCAAAATATGAAAGTGAGAAGGTTGTGCCTCTCTCCCATTGAATGCGCGCTTTAATGTGCCTGGTTGGCTGGCGTGTCGCTGGCTTGGAGCGATGCTCCCGCATCATACTCCTCTGCTGTGAAAAATTCATGAGCTCCTACGCATGAGCTTCCCAACATGGTTGTTGAAATATTCCTGGATCCCAAACAGTTCTCTGGAGCTATCCATCTGCTCCTCTACTTTGCTACTGCTTCTACTTCTTCTTCCCTGCTGCTCTTGCAGGTTCTCCTCTGCTCAGCTTCTCCTCACTGGTAGTTTCTGCTGCTGACCTTGACATTAGCCTTCTGATCTCTTCGATCTCCTCATCTAGCTGCTCCAATGGCTGGCTCTTCTTTTACATCCTGCTCCACTACATTTCTGTCTTCTCAATGGGAAGATCTACATGATCCCCCATGTTGCTTTCCTCTGTGGCTTCAACTTGCCACACCGCTGCAAAGTTCATCTCTGTAGTCTCCTAACTGAACTACTATTTAGCTTCTCCTTGTGGTAGTTCTATTGCTGCCATTTCTGTTGCTGGCATGTCTCCAGCTTCCTCCAGCTACTCCTCAGACTGGAATTTCCCTTCACCCGTTGCTGCATGCCTCGACATTGCAGTCATCATTTATTGTTCAGCTCCCTGGCTGAAATTTCTGAGCAATTCCTCAGAATGCTCCTCTGCTATCATCTACATGTCTGTCTTCTCTCGACAGTCATCTACTGGCTCTGGATTGTTTAGCCAATCCTCCATCATTTCCAACTCCTTCTCCCATGGAGTGAACATATTATCTCCATGTTCTTCTTCTGCTATCAGCTTCAGTGCTGCAACTGTCTCCTTTTCAGCTTCCTGGCTGAAACTGTCGAGCCATTCCTTGGAATGCTCTTTTCCTTCTTCTTGGGAAACCTATAACATCTACTTTGATTCTTCTCCCATGACAGTCTCTGTTTATTTTCCTTCTACTGTTTCTCCCTCTGCAACACATACTCTGACTTCAATTGATCTAAGTGGCAGGAATATCTCAATTCCTCCAATCATCAGAATGCTCTTCTGATATTCTTTCTCCATCAACTCTCCTCGTTGATATGAACTCATTTCTGAGTTCATGAGACTTTCAGATAGTCTCATCTGCTCTCCCTTGCCCACCTGGAAAAATGGGATTTCTTCTCTACCCTCCTCGCAGTCTATGAGATCCTCCAATGATCTCATTTCATGGCCCTCCTAGAAACCTGAACTTTCATCACTACCTTCCTGGCAATTCATGAGATCTTCAATCTCTTACCATCATCATCAATGAGATTTATCCCAGTCTCTGGTTCACAGGCATGAATCATCTCCTACTCATCTCCGAGGCTTTCCACATACCTCAACAATCCTCTCAGCAGCCTTTGTTGTCTTCTGGCCAACAATTTCTTGACTGGCCACTTCACCTTTCTCTTCATGGGCCATTCATATACCCAATGTACCTTTGCATCCTGCTACATCCACAGTGCAAGCTCTTCCATCCTCGCTCTTATCTCAATAAACTCTTTATCCATCATTGCTTTACTCATTTGCTGCTGGTGGTTCTTCTTTCCACCATGTCCATGGCCTTCAGTAGCCATCTTCCTATTCCTGTCTACCCTCCTGGCAAACTTATTGTTGTCACTTTGCAACCGTGAGTGCTTCCAGCTTTCCCTACAGTCCACCTGACTATCTTTTGACTACTGCACTCCTGCAACAATCTCTATAGATATTCAACACTCAGTCTCCTTCTCTTCTACCTCGTTCTTCCAAATGGTGCAATATAGAGACAAAAATTAGGCTCTGATACCAAATGACGCAGATCCCCAACCCTCGGGTCGAGATCCGCACAGGATCATTCTAATCTCTTTGAGCCGAAGCGGCTCCTTTGGTTCCTCATTGAAACCTTCAATGAATTCGATCCACAGGTCCTTCAGAAACCCCACCTGTGTGAACAAGCACTTGGCGCGAGCTTCACCCTCACACGACCACAACTCGGCCTTAGCGCAAGCACCTTTCACAATTCCCAACTCACGAGTTTGTGGGTCGAAGACCCTCGATTCCTCTTTTCCAAACCTCTGATACCCAAGATACTGATACAGGTATAGCTCCTTCTGTTAGCACCCTCTACATATAATCGTAGGCTAGGGATAATTGCTAGCACCTCTCGCTACTCGCGACTTCACGAGTTGGAGTGTCGAGCTCTCATGCTCTTTTCTTGCGAATCTTCGAAGTGAGATAAGTCAATAGGATGTTGACTCCTTCCCAGGAAATGAGTGTCCACCTGTCAACTACACAGTCCCCACTTGATGGACACGCCATGTGTTCACCCGAGACCTAGCCCTCGACACTTTGTGACTTCTACAGTCGAAAGTGATTCCTCCAACCTCTGAACCCCTGATACATGATATAGCGAAGGTTCTTATCCAATGGTATTCTCGTGACCTGTATCCAACGACTGTCTCTGCTACTCGCTACTCGGAGCTTCATGAAATCAAGAGTTTGGTATGCCCTCTCCAAACTCCTGAACCCCGAATCCACAAGATAATCCAATGGCGTGGATTGAAATGAGATCAATGGCTCACATTTACCCTCAAATCTTGGGTGATGGGTTTCATCGGCCTCTAACCACCCTGCAACTCTACAAGATCCAACGACTATCGGCTATTCGACACTTCCTTCATGAGTCTCCACCATCCATTTTAGCTGCTCTTCATCTATGCACCCTACCAGAGATTAAACTCTGTGCAAATTTCTCCGGATCCGACGGTTGTCAGCTATTCGCGCAAGATCTGATGACCCAGATCTCTTTCTCTTCCGCTATGCTTTCCTGCCTACACCTGGAAATAAACTTCAACAATCTAGATTCCAGCACCAATCCTATGGTATTTGTAGCTCCCTCATGAGATTCTGCTTCTCCCTTCTCCTTGGAATATTTCTGAAGTATCAAAGGTCTCAGCCTTTGCTTCCTCTTGCGAGCCTACAACCTTGGTCTCACCTGTGTTCTTGGGACGCTCCTCCTTCTGAGTTTTGGGACTGTGAAACCTTGAAAGGTTTCCCCAACTTCTACACTCCTTACAGCTATCACTCTGTGTGCAAAGGTGCTATCTGTCCTGAGCTTTTCTGTGCTCTGCTCCTGCACTTGACAAGCCTTCAGATGGTTGTCTCTCAACACTTTACTCAGGTGTTGGCCTGGTGCACTCCTTATACAGGTATTTATCCTCTTGAGCTTCAATTTCTTAGACCTCAATGGTCTCTGCCCCTTTCTCTCCCACAAGGGATGGAAATGCGCTCTAGCAACTTCTTGCTCAAGCACTCCTTGCTGAACCTGCAGGGTGTTTAGTAACCCTGTGAAGGTCTTCCTCCTGACACTTCTCTTCTCTCTAAACTCAGACAAGAGTTCCTTCTGTGCCCTTCTGCACCAACTCAATGCCCACCTGGCAGAGTTTCCAGAGTCCACAATGATTCTGTCTTTTCAACGAACTAAATAGAGTTATTCTCCTAATGCATCCTATGCATTCACTCGATGCCCTCTTAGCAGAGCCTTACAAAATTCTCAAAAATTATGCCTATCCTATGTTCCCTCCTCTGCACAGTCTTACCTCCAAGGTGTTCAACAACCTTGAGGATTCTCCCTGAGTCAGTGAATTCCTCTGGTGCACCCTCCTGGCACATCTTTCTCTGAAATTCCACAGAATTTAGAAGTGCACTCCTTGCACTGGCTTAAAGAACCCACATTGTTCTGTCATGCACTCTTTGCATGAAACCGCAAAGAAACCAGACCTAGAATCAAAGAACTCACAGATAGGAAAATCTTCCTATCACCTGTAGATGCATACTTAACATACATATACAACATATCATAAACACATGAAGACATTCATTCATGATCTCATAACCACATGAACAACAACATGCAGGAAAAATTGTTCTATTTGTATTAATCTAAAAATGCCTCTTTACAATGTGTTTAAGCTCAGACTGCAACAAAGTCTCATCTCTCCTCTCTTCTCTATCTATGCTAATTGAATAAATCTACAAATACCAAGGATCTTTTACATGAGGGGGCTCTTTGAGCTCTTCCCTCCAAGCTACCTACTCTATTCAATTACATTGAGTTACATTGAATGGGCTGTCTAGTCCGAATCGGATCTAGATCCCAGCCTTACAACCTATTGAAGGTGATCTTTAACTAATGCCTTCTCAAAGGCATGGTTTTGGCTCTTCATCCTTACAATAATTAATTACATTAATTCAAATTCAAAATATGAAAGTGAGAGGGATGTGCCTCTCTCCCATTGAATGTGCGCTTTAATGTGCCTGGCTGGCTGGCGCGTTGCTAGCTTGGAGCAATGCTCCTGCATCACTGTGTTAGGAAAATATTTTTAAAGAAGAGGCAGTCATCCTCTTCATTGTGAAGCTATTTTTCTCAGGGGTTTTACTGATTTAGCCTTGGTCTCTGTTTCATACAATTTTTGGCCTAGGTCTGTTAGTAGTTAGTTTTTCTTGATTAGGGTTTGAGACAAGTTTTGTGAGTTTTTCTGATTAACTTGTTTAGTATTGTCAGTAACTCTATGCAATCCATAGTAGACCAAAAGTTGGTTTTTGGTCTCATCTTGTCTTCACTTTTCCCTTTTTACTTTCTTTAGAAGAAAATAAAAGAATTCGTTTTCAAGTTTCTTATTTTGGAGTATAAAAAAAAATGTTTTCAGTTTCTTGTCTGGTTAAGTAGTTAGGTTAGTTGTTTTTTCAAGAAGAAGAGTGCTTTCTTAATTTCTTTAGTGAATACTTAGGACTTTAAGTAGATCGTAGTCGAGTGAAATTTAGTTTTGAGTTTTTCTTTTAAAAGACCTTAGAGAGAAAAGTTAGTTAGAGAGTGTTCAATTTGCAAATCTTTGATTATTGAAGAAGAAGTAATTGTGTTTCCAACATTTGTTCTTCTCTTTCGTTTCTTAACAAACACCATCAATTTCATTTATGTTCCTTTGACTTAATATAAAACACTCAAAATTAACACTTAATTAAAATTAATCAGAATTTGTATTTGTAGGGTCCATTAACTAGATTAGGCTAGAGCCTTGATTTAGGTTGGAGAGGAAACTCTTCAAGGCTAAAAAACAAACATAGGAGTCAGTGCTAGGGAGTGAAAAATTCCAGTAACGTGGAAACTATCCAGGAACCCCCTATAACACAGGGGCTAAACACAAGGTCCCATGCAGAAAGGTAGCATAGATAACCCCTCCAAAGTCGGACCAATCGTAGTGGAGGAACGCATATAGAGGACTTATATTGGGATTACATTGACCACATATGCCATAGAGCTTCATGGGTGTCGAATCCGTTCAAGGCCCTCAGATGTCTTCCAGAACACTTTCTTTCGATACCCTCGATAGGTTTTAGGCTTGATACCCTGCTCATTGTTGTCCACCCGAATATCGACTTTACTCGCTTGGTAGTCGTTCACGAGTTGGTAACCTAGTTGCCTTTGATTTCAGGGACTTACACAGGTGAATGTGGGGGTATAGCACAGTATCTAGGGTAGACATTGGGCCACGCTTTGTAGATTATACCTGGAGGGTGCTTCCGTGTTCAAGTTTCACTTGCACCGGTAAGTTTCTCTAGTGTTGGTTGTTGTAACTGCTCTTCCAACTAGTAATAGTGGTTTTTTTGCTGCATCTCATAGGAACTTTTTCTAGTGCATGTTTTAGTCTTCAACGATAGAAATCCTTAGTATGTCATTGATCCTCTCACATAGTGGAATTGTTGGGTATGTGTTATATTCTTTGCATGTGTGTGTGTGGGCATGTCAGATTCGACAATTGCGTCTGATGATCCCTCTAGTAGTGCTCTTTGTGTTGTGTGCACCTGACTCTTTCCTAGGGGGGTTTCATGGGGGGCAGGTATGCCCCCCCTGGTTATGTGTAGCGCCCCAAATTTATTTATTTTGGGTGGTTTTTTGCTATTTTTAGCGGATTTTGCTATTTTTAGCAGTTTACTAAATTAATCCTGGATTAAGAGATTAGGGTTTTGGTATCTACAGAATACCTAAAAACATTGTATATATTGTATGGTTAATGGTGAAATTCAAGATATGAATATAAGAAAGGTTTTCCTGGTTGAGGGTTTCCAGCATAAAATCTCTGTGTACTCTATGTATGGGCCATTGATTAAATTCTGTTTTGCTTAAGAATCTATATGCATTTCTTTCCTTCATAGGTTTAAAACTTACATGTGGTATTAGAGCTCATTTTTGGCTTCAGAGAGAAGCCTTTGTTGCCGAGGGTTTCGCTCGATCTTGATAGATCAAGTTTATCTTGGGTCTGTGATAAACCTGGGTTTAGTGGGAGATTTTGTAGTGGTGATTTGAGTGCAGAGAGAGGAATGGCAAGCTCTTCTAGAATTGATATAGAGAAGTTCAACGATAAAAACTTTGAGCTATGGAAGTTGAAGATGGAGGACCTTCTTGTAGAAAAGGAACAATGGATCACTGTGGATCCTGGTACACAGCCTACTGGTACATCATCTACTAGCACACAAGATACTGGTACACAACCCACTAGTACACAAACTACCAGTATACCACCTATTGGTATGTCAAAGGAAGATTGGGAGAAGTTGGACAGAAGAGCAAGGAGTACTATTCGAATCTTCTTGGCAGATTCGGTGTTGTTGAATGTCTCAGGAGAATCTACAATGAAGGAACTATGGGATAAGTTGGGGAATTTGTATCAATCAAAGTCCTTGGTAAACAAGTTGTTTCTTTGAAAGAAGATGTATCATCTTAGGATGGAAGATGGAGATTCTGTGATAGAACATCTAAATTCCTTTAATGCTCTGGTAAGTCAACTTGTCTCTGTTAATATTACGACTGCAGAAGAAGGTAAGTGTATTACTTTTTTATGTTCTTTGCCTGACTCTTGGGATAATATAGTTGTAGCAATTGGTAGTACCACTCAATCTACATTGAAGCATGAGGATGTAGTTTCATCCTTGTTATATGAAGATATGAGGTGGAAAAGCATGTATAGTCATAACACAGATTCTTTATTTGTAAGAAGTCGTACCCAAGACATGAATCCTGATAAGCCTTCAGGGGGGAGACCAAAATCTACAGGTAGATCTAAGTCTCTAGGAAAATCATTGAGGAAATGCTCGAAGTGTGGTAAAACAAGGAATTATAAGAAAGATTGCAAGTCTAAGAAGGTTGAAAAACCAAAGGGATTTGATAGTACCTCTTCCACAGAGGTGAAAACCTCCATTGAAGAAGGAGGTGATGTTTACCTGGCATCTACAGGTACAAATGTAGATTGTGATGTATGGTTGATGGAATCAGGTGCATCATACCATATGATTCCTCACCGGGATTGGTTCTCTAAATATGAAAAATATGATGGTGGTGATGTATTCCTAGGAGATGAATCGACAGCCAAAATCATGGGACGTAGTTGGCAGCCCCACAATATTTTCAATTCTTAAAGCAACAAATCATAAATTTTATAGTTGCCTCTGCTTAAGCATTTGAACATTGCTACTTGAAAGATGGATCTTGGGCTATATAAGGTTTTTATTTTTCCTAGTTCTCATTTTCATGCTTCTTTCATGACTGAAAGCATGAACGAAGCATTGAAACTTGTGAATTTATTGCATTTGATTTTAAGGATTATTTTCCTAAGAAAACTAATGATCATACTAACCTTTTTAAGAATGATTTTTTCCTTTAAGGCCTATCTCATGTCAATAAAATGGTTGTTTTTAATTGCTCATGGTTATGAGGTCTACTTTGGACATTTAAATGCCATACCGGGAATCGATTAATGTTAGACTATGATTTTGTTCCATGTATCATTCTTTGTAAATATTTATATGGTCGTTATGTGTGATTTGTCAAACACCTCTCTTCTTGACCTTATAATGAGTAATTCCACCCTTTACACATGATGATACTTAAACACATGCAGCCCTATTTTGTACTATGCTGGTAGTGGAAGTTTGAAAACATGTCCATTATTTCGATTTAAGTCTCAGGATTTGTTTTGTACCCTCATCGATTCATTACACCACAACGCCCGATTCTCTTATGAAACCCCTTATGCCTTCATTTAATTCATGTGAGGGTTTTGTTTCTTTGTTTTTGTCCATAGTTCTTCCTGTTCTATGAAACCCTGCTTACAATGGCTTCTGTTGCCCCCATGACTATTTGTCTCAATCCACATGGCCCCTGTTGTTTGCATCGAACCAAATGGCTCACAAACCCTGCTCCTGTATGACAATGCAAGGGAAGACCTTAAGGGTCAAGGCTGGCTTGAATTTCTTGAGAGATTTCAAGGTTTTAACTTGCAAATAGCCTAGGAGTTTACCCTCTCTTTTGATGGCTGCTGAGCCAATGTAGGAGATATTCAAATCGAAGTCACCAAGGAGTTTTTAAGCAAGGAAATAGGTCTTCCCCTTAGTGGGCATAAATGGTTTAAAAATGCCAAGTTAGAGGAGGTGTCGTGGAGCCTGTTCTTTACCTCTAGGAAAATCAAGTGTTGTGATAAAGGTATGCCTGTATCTCTGTTGAAAACTAGGTGGCATGGTTTATTGGAAATATTGAGACAATTCATTACATGTGAGGGTCTCTTTGGCCTTGTTTTTCTGTATCACATAAGGTTTTTGATGAACTTCATCGGTTTCCAGTTGAATATGCCTTTATATTTATTGAGAAGTCTGTATAAGATGGCCAAGAGGTTTAAGAGACAACGTTTAAATTTTAGTTTGTTTCATCATGGGTTGATAAGGATGTTGTTAGTCCATCAATTAAAATTGCAGGGAGATGATTGGGACACTTTCTTAATTCAAAATGTCTTCATTACACCCAGTCCCGTAGAGGTTGATAAGCCCATGTTGGAAGAAACCCCAATCCCTTCCATTGCCAGAACAACCTCCTCGTTGAAAGAAACCTGTGATAGGGACATGCTCAATGAGTCTATGCCCAAGCAACTAGATGTTGAACCAACAACCTTTTAATTTCATGACCATGAGCAGTACGCTTGCCCTGACACCTCTGCAAAAAACGTAAACAGGCCCTCGCGCAAACTATCTAAAAATGACTCGGATGTAGGGTTTAAAAACAAAAGGGAAGGGAGATTAATTTCCAGAAGACTACAAAAAAAATCAAAGTCTCATATGAGCTCGATCAAAGAGATCGAGGTCCATGAGAGCTCCGATTTTGAGATCAATAAATTCTTGGCAAAGGAAGACCCGAGTTACCTCAAACCAGATCTCAGCCAGGCCTACGATTTTGTAGACAATCTACCACCGTTCCTGAAGCATAACAAAGGTTTTCCAGAGATTAAACTCAGTAAAATACCCACAAGCAATAGTGGCAACAGTCTAACACATGACCATGAATATCCTTAAACCACTGTTCCAGATCCACGGTATGATGTTTGTTTGTTTTGGATTGACAAATATTACATAGATGTACCTTCCCTTCAACTGCAGATCAAAACCCTCTCCACTCAGATCAACTCATTAACGAGTGAAAATCACATACTTAAGTTCAGCGCTCAAAGGCAAGGGAAGCATTTGAAAAGAATTGGAAACTTAATAATAAAGAACGCTGAGAGTGTTACAGCAATAGTTAACTCTGAGATCTTGTGAGTCAAATTTAGCATGCAGTTATGAGGTAAAGATTTGTTTGATTTTCTTAGTTGTATTTTTATTTCAGTTTTTCTATTAATATAGATTTAATTAGACTTTTGTTGTTTGAAATAAAACTAGCTACAAAATTAGCTGATTCTGTAGCTAGTTCATTCTCATTCGATTTTTTGGAAATTATTGGTTAAAATAATATCTAAACTCTTTTATTTTCATTTTTCATTTTAGGATATCGTATAGATGGTGGTGATTTGATGATATGGTCCATTTTTGAGTTTATTAGCAATTTCTTTGGCTCATCTTTTGTAAACAGAAACAAGCTTTTTATAGTTTTGAGAAATATAGTATGATATGGAGTGGTTATATTACCCTCTATTTTGTAATTAGCAAATAATTTTTGAGATTTAATCTTATCCCACAAGATAAGATGTTTAGCTTCTCTGAACTCTTTAAATATTAGATATTTTTGTAATGAAGGCATCCTCGCCTAGGGCAGAAGATGGACGTTTGATTTACAGACTTTAATGGAACAACAATACACATTTCGGCTTTAGCTTCTTGTGGATGGTGTCTTCATTTAATTTTTGTTTATCTTGGTATGATAATAATTTTTGATAGCTTTAGTCTTCATCATTTATTATGTTATTGGGATAATTCCTTTATAAATGTTGTCCATAACTATTGCTTCAGATATTAATTGTGTGATCACCTATTCAATTTTAATTACATGATTTCTCCTTTAATTTTCATTGAAAGATTAAATGCAAGCATGTTTGCTAACAGATTTCTCTTAATGAAATTACTTGCAATCATGAGATCACACTGACTATTGGTATCATTCTTTCTGTTATTTAAATTTAACTGCCAACATAATTGTTCTGCATTTATTTAGAACAAACTTAAGGTTCCTTGCAGGTTTTTCTCCTGGACAAGGTGGTGAAATGTTTTCTGATCACACAAATGTTTGGATGTATATCATTAGTTCATTAATAGGTTAGTTTAATTTCATTTTTCTGCTATTTTTTTATCACTGAAATTCGAACGTAAAGTTTGGCTTTTGACTAGTTATACATTTCTGTTTCATAACATTTTCTTCCATTAGTTTAAGACTTATAAAATAAAAATCAAAAATTATTTTTATGTGCTTTCTTTATCTGCTTCTTCAGAGAAGAAATTTTTACATTGAGTTTAGTAAGTTTAGATTGAAACTTGCAGCTTGTAAATAATGTATATAAATGAGAGTTATCTATCTTTTGCTTAAATACGCCTATTACAGTCACATTAGAGCATATATATATATATATATATATATATATAATATTTAGTAATTAGTTATTTATTTCTTTTCTTTTAATTTTGTTTCTTTTAGGATTCTTATATTGGCCAACAGAGCCATTAAACCCATCAGGACGAGTTATACCAAATGGCTTGGGTTACTTAGACAACCCCAAACCGGACTTGTTCTTCCAATTGACGGACGATCATTTTCGCCCGTCAACAAATGGCACTAGAAGGAGGGCCTCAATATGATTGATGGCATGTGGAAGTCGCAAGACTCCTCCCCCACACACTCACTCCCCTATAGGAACAAGGATTCATTCTGACAACAACGTTACATCTCAAAAAACAACTACCTCAAACGAAAATCCACAGATTACCATTGAGCCAGTAACTCCAAACCCTCAAGGGTCCGATGTACAAGAATTTTTTCGTCAGTCAATTCTAAGGACACACGATGCTTTGGCCTGTATTAGACAACCTAGTCAGCCACTGAATCAACCTCTAGACTTCTTTGATATTAGAGAGCAACTTGAAGGCACTGGTTTTTTCCTAAACCCCACATATCCAAATCACATCCCCACTCCTGCAGCTGGAGGATCTAGTATCCCACCTTCACCACCTCATTCATCTCCTTCCTCTTCAGAAGAGGAGTCATTCAACGAAGGCAGTTCTTCATCTGAACCATCTCAGCCTTCAATACCACCTATGCCCATGGAAAATCAAAATAATCCCACCATACCTTGTCTCGATCAAGATGCTATGGCCATACTTGTACCCCAACATTCTTTGCCTAAGCACCCGGAGAAATGGCTACCTAAATTTGATCCAGACTCTAAGCAACTCGCCAAGGATCACATAAATAAATTCATGCTATCCATTAGACTCCAAAGCATAGAACATGAAGATGTAGTATGTAGGCTTTTTCCTTATACGCTTTAGGTCAATGCCTCTACATGGAAATTTTCCCAACAACCCCACACCATTGTATCTTAGGAAAAATTTGAGTCTTGTTTCCTTGAGAAGTTCAGATATGATAAGTCTCCTGAAGTCTTAGTCATGGAATTCTCCAGCTTAAAGATGAAATCTAAGGAAAAAATAAAAGATTTTAATCAAAGGTTCCTCACATTAAAAAATCAAATCCCCATTGATTCAACGCCCGCTGAAAATCTCATTGTCGCATATTACACCAAAGCCTTACACCAGAATGTAGCAATTTGGGTTAAATGGTCTAAGAAGGAAACATTACTAGAAGCCTTCGAGGAGGCAAGCCAAATCGAAAAATATATTTTAAGCCTAAAAGATAATCTTAGCAATGAGGCAGAGATTACCCCGTCTTCTAAGAAGAAAATAGAAGTTCTTCCTAGACCTCCTCAGACCAAAACTCAATTAGAGAGCTCAAATTTGGAAAGTTTACAAAAGGTCATCCAGAAATTATCAAATCAAGTCATAGACTTAAGGAGATCAACTGAAGAAGCATCTTCAAGCAAAGGGACTTACAAACCCCCTTTTAGAAAACCTCTTCCCTCAAACCGACCAAACCCAAACCCTGAAGGCCTAAATCTCGAAAGATTACAATATGCTATACAGACAATCCTTGAAGCACATGATAGCTTAGTTCTCCTTGAGAATTCTGAAGATGTGGTTGAAGAAGAAATAATTGAATAAGAGGAATTGTCTCCCAATATCTTCGTGGATTTTTCCGACAGTATCTTTCAAGCTAATTTTGAAACTGTCCATCCTTACAATACCAGAAGTAAAACTCAGAATAAACCCTCTTCTGAAACATGAACTAATGTGCCTCAGAAACAATTTAAACAGACTGAAACAAAAAAGAATTCAGCAACCCCAAGTTTAGAATATGATTTGATTGAAGACCTAAAGAAACTTAGAGCTAATATTTTTGTTTATGAACTGTTGAAATTTCCTTTTCTTCTGCAGAAAACAACAAAAACAATAATCTAAACAGCAAGAAAATTGCAGAAATCAACCCTAAAACACCTCAAAAGGTCCCTACTAAAACAACACTGGAACCCTTAGATAAAAGAGACCTTACTGTAAAAAATGTATCAAATGTAGATAAAGTAATTTCAGGGATAATGACTAAAAACCAACAAAGTTCTATTGTTAATACTCACAAAAATGTCCCACCTTTTTTATTGACTTTTGAAATCTTCAAAAGAAATGTACATAACTGCATGGTAGATTCTGGCGCATCATCAAATGTGATGCCTTTGTTTGTTTTCCAAAAGATCAGTGCTAAAGTTCAACCTTCCAGCCTAAAAATCATTCAGCTCGATCAAACGAATGTTAAGGTAATTGGTGAATTAAAAAATGTACTTGTTAGCCTATCCTCTAATCCTAAGGTTCACCAGATTATTGATATCATTGTTGTTGACATCCCTGAGGTATATGGTTTATTTTTAAGCAGGGATTGGTTCGAAAAGTTGCATGGATATTTTGGGACAGACTGGTCCCACTTGTGGCTGCCAGAGAATGGAAAGCCTTAGAGAATTAGGATTAATTGTGAGCATTACCTCAAGAACACCATGATCAATTTAAATAATGCTAATGAACCATTTAATCTTCCACTAATCCACCTGAAATGCAAGGAATGAACACCTTTTTCGGTAACTTCATGGCTGAAATTTCCATCATCACTGATCCAGAACAACAATTGGAACTTGTGACATGCACACAGTCAGTAGTTCTACCTAATATGTCTAATACGGCTAATGAAGCTCACATATGGTCTCTCTACTTCGATGGATCCAAATCTAAAGAAGAAGCTGGTGCAGGATGTGTTCTCATTGACCCAATAGGTAATAAAACTTTGATCACTTGTCGATTAGAATTTGAATGTACAAACAACACCGTCGAATACGAGACACTTCTGCAAGGACTCAAAAAGGTAGTAGATATGAAAGTACATAACATAATGGTATTCAGTGATTTGGAAACTATGGTTAGAAATGTAAGAAATTCCATTCATTGCCTATCACCACATCTCAAGAGTTATCAAGCTGAGGTATAGAATCTAATGCACAAATTTTTCACATTTAACATTAAGTCCATTCCAATATTAAGCAACTCTTAGGCTAAATTGTTAGCTAACGCCGCTTCCAAAAATTTTCCCGCAGAAGGTCTTTCTCGAAATGCATTTTCAATTGAGTTTTTGTTCAGACCATCAGTCCCAGACAACATCACTAACTGGAGAGTGTTCGATGATGATCAAAAGATCATCATTTTTTTGCACACGGAGGACACTTTCTGAGGTGTGGTTATCGATGAAGGCACCCACGATGAAGATCTCCACAATTTTACGGTAATATCGGACCCAAGGTCTCCCGAATCAACATCAGATCTGGTAAATTCTATCCCTAAATCCGTGGTAAGATTAGAAAATTTTTATGATCTACATGACAAATTCAGGAAATCAGTAAACTGTAAAACAAATAGTTCTTCCTTGACTCATGAAAAAGTAAATCTAGGGATTAAAGATAATCCACAGTGTATCAATCTGGGAATGGGATGTTCCGAGCAAGAGAAATCAGCCTTGATAAAAATGTTTAAAGAATTCAAGTATGTCTTTGCTTGGAGATACGATGATTTAAAAAATTTTGACCCTAGCATTATACAACACATCATCCCCATGAAACCCCAGACTCAACCTTTTCAGCATAAGTTGAGAAAGATGCACCGTAAACTCGAACCAATGGTCAAGAAAGAACCAAAAAAACTATTGAATGTAAAGATAATCTTCCCAGTAAGACACACGCAATGGGTATCTAATCTTGTCTCTGTAAGGAAGAAAAGTGGTGAAATTCGACTCTGTATCAATTTTTGGAACTTAAACCGAGTGTCTGACAAAGACAATTATCCTATTCCTCCAATGGAACAAATCCTTCAGCAAGTATCTAGTTCTGAAAGATTTTTTCTACTAGACGATTTTTCAGGGTACAACCAGGTCCTCAAGTCTCCCCCAGACCAGTTGAAAACCACTTTTCGTACCCCATGGGGTACCTATGCCTATATAAAGATGCCTTTTGGGCTTATAAATGCCGGGGCCACTTTCTAGAGAGAGATGGATATTGCCTTTCACGGTTTCATCAATCAATCTGTAGTGGTTTATCTTGATGATGTCACTGTTTTATCCAAAAATAAAGGAGATCACTTATCCCATCTGAGATCTGTTCTACAATGATGCCACAAGTTCGACATCTCTCTAAATTCTAAGAATTCTCTCTTTGCATTGGAACAAGGCAAGCTTCTTGGATTCATAGTATCCAATGAAGGGATGATCATTGATCCTGAAATAACTCAATTCATTTCCAAGCTCCCTCCCCCCTCCTCCAAAAAATCTATGCAATATTTTCTAGGTCAAATAAATTTTGTCAGAAGGTTTGTCCCGAGTTTCTCAGAAATGGTGAGGCCATTGAAAAACTTAATAAAAAAGGACATTCAATATCATTGGGGACCACAGGAAAGTCAAGATTTTGACTCCATCAAAAAATCCATAGTAGAGGTTCCCTCCTTAATGAGTCCTGATTTTTCACAAGACTTCACTCTTTATACGTTCGCCTCTGATCGATCTTATGTCGTTGTGCTGACCCAAAAGAATGTTAAAAACAACAAAATTCCCATTGCCTTTATGAGCTTAGATTTCAAGGGAGTAGATATTAATTACCCAGTTGTAGATCAATAGGCTTACATTGTTTTTAAAGCAGTAAAACATTTCGATCATATCTACTGAAATCCAGAACTAAAGTCATTGTGCCCTATCCTGCTATCAGAAAATTGTTAGTACAAAAAGAATTGGGTGAAAAATGGGCAAACTGGATGACATCGTTACAAGAGTATGACCTCGAGATTACTCCTGCGCAAATTTTTAGAGGCCAAGGTCTATGTAAATTAGTCGTTGATTTAGTTGAAGAGAAGCAAGGTCAAATTATTGTTTTAACTGAAAACCAGCATCGTCAAAGTCAAATCTACTATGCACAAGATGTTGCTAATTATTGGTTTGATGACATTAAGTTTTGTCTAACACATGGTTCTTCTCCTCTTCATATTGATCCGAAAAAGAGAAGAGCATTAAGACTAAAATCTGCACCTTTCCAACTGGTAAATGGTGTATTATTCCACAAAATGTTTGATGAAGTCCTTATGCGTTGTCTGGAAAGAGATGAAGCAGATAAAGCGTTATCTGAATTGCATGCAGGAGAAGGTGGTGGGCACTTCAGTGGAGACACTACTGCTCACAAAGTATTAAGAGAAGGGTACTATTGGCCCATGTTATTCAAATATGCCCATATGTTATGTCGTAAATGCATAATCTTCCAAAAGGCTTCTGGACGAGTGCAGAAGGTAGCATTCCTGCTGCAACCTGTTTTGGTAGATTTCCGTTTTCAGCAGTGGGGTCTTAACATCATTGGCCCTATCAACCCCACTTCCTCGCAGCAGCATAAATACATCATTACAGTGACAGACTATTTTACCAGATGGTTCGAGGCTGTACCATTAAAAGTGGTAAACACCAGTCAGGTAATATCTTTCCTTAATTCAAACATCATTACTTGATTTGGTATTCCTGAATTTTTGGTCTTCGATAATGCTTCCTACTTTTTGTCCCTCAACATGAGTGATTTTTCCTTAGAAAAGGGTATAAAACTAAAGCATTTTACCAGTTATTATCCCCAAGGAAACGATTTAGCAGAATCGAAAAACAAAAACTTGATCAAAATTATCAAGAGGACAGTTTCCAAAAACCACAAAAATTGGCACAACACACTTTTTAATGCAATCTGGGCTGATAGGGTGACTCTGAAAACCACTGTTGGTAATTCCCCCTTCTTTCTCATTTATAGAAGGGAAGCAATTCTCCCTCCTCATGTTCTGCTTCCCTCTCTGCAATTATCGCAGAAAGCTCAGGAAGAGGATTGTCCTCCTCCTGAAAGTCACATTAACACTTTGTTGAAATTAGAGGAGGTGAGAACATGAGAAAAAGAAAGACTAGATCAGCATCAATCTATTTTCAAAAGCTGGTTTGATTCAAGTTCTGCCTCGGACAGGAATTTCAAGGTGGGAAATTTAGTCCTCAAGTGGGATAAACCTCATGAAGGAAAAGGGGAACATTCAAAGTTCCAAAAATTATGGTTAGGACCCTTCTTGGTGACTGAGAAACTAGGTCCTAGCTCTTTCCACCTTTAGAACTTAGAGGGAAAGCCAGACACCTTCCCGGTGAACGGTCAAGCCCTCAAAAGGTATTTTACATGATGATTCACAGATACATCTTTTGTACATATTTTTTTGCTTTGTTTTCTGGTTTTTGCTGCTTTGATTTTCTTTTATTGTTTGTTTTTATCTACTTTCTGGGTAAAACATGTTTGTATTACAATTTATTTCAAAGAAGGAAAAAATAATGCTTCTGTTACACATCAAAAATATTCACTTTGATAGTGTCGCAAGTGTCGTCATTACAAAGGTCGTAAGTGTCGCACTTTGCTCACAAGTGTCGCAAGTGTTAAAGAAAGCATATTGTCATGATGCCTATGTCGTGCCTATAACGACATGAGAAGGACACTTGAAACACCTCAAACATTTAATTTGGAAGAGAAGAAATGAGTCAGCAGGCTTGCAAACCTTTTGCCATCTGAAAGCACCTCAAAAACTAAGCTTTTTAAGAAGAGCTCCCCTATACCTCTTCTGGGAGTGCCGACGCTCCCCCTTACACTATCTAGGAGCGTTATAAAGATCCTTTGGCCCTTTTGAGGGAGCGCTATGGATTTTTAAAGCACTGGCTCCCCCCTTAAGCCTACTAGGGAGCGCTACAGTGCTCTGATGGTACTTTTGAGGGAGCACTACCTATTCTGGGTAGTAGTTAAGTTGTTGAGATGAATGGGGAAAGGATCCTTTCATTATTGGAAGGTAGTTGAGATTGAATCCCTAGTCTAGCCATGATATTAGGGTATATCCTCAACTGAAGGAGGAAAATCCTCACCTTCCCCAAGGATATCTCAAGTTGTTGAGCCTCTCCAAGGCTATATAAGCAAGCTTTCTAATGGTGAAAGAGGACTGGAAAAGGAGAATCACACCAAACTTATGATCTTATAAGTGGTGCTGGAACAGAGATATTTTGGAAGCAAGATATCTATGATCTCATAGGGAGCAATCGGTGAAGCTATCATCAGTCAGATCATGGATCTTTTGAGCAAGGGGTAGACAAGGAGGACTTGGTGAAACTGCTGCAATTCATTTATGGCTATAAGCAATGTTTTTTCCTCAATAATATAATTTGCTTGGCCTGTTTCTTTCTAATTCATGTTCAATCTCACATGAAATTGTCTCTTTAGTATATAGACCTATTTCGGACTAATCTTGATAGAGTAGGAAGTGGTCGTACTTTGTTTGTCTACAGGGCTTATCGAGGAGCGAAAGATTGGAGCTCAACTTAGAGTGTGCACAGATCTAAAAGGTACTTCTTTTATCCTTCCTCCTCACACACTAATCCACCTAGATCTAAAAGGAAGTCAGTGACCATGATAAGCAATTTCTGTCTTAGAGTTAAGAGTCTAGCTCTTTGAGGAGATCTACTTGTCCACAGGGAGATTTTCCTTCAACAAAAACTGGCGTCGCAAGTGTCAGGAAAGCATATTGTCATGATTCCTATGTCATGCCTATAACGACATGAGAAGGAGACTTGAAACACCTCAAACATTTGATTTGGAAGAGGAGAAATGAGTCAGCAGGCTTATAAACCTTTTTCCATCTGAAAGCACCTCAAAAACTGAGCTTTTGAAGGAGAGTGCTCCCCTATACCTCTTCTGGTAGCGCTGGTGCTCCCCCTTACACTATCTAGGAGCGTTATAAATCTCCTCTGGCCCTTTTGAGGGAGTACTATGGATTTTGAGAGCACCGGCACCCCCTAAAGCCTACTAGGGAGAGATAAAATGCTCTGAAGGTCCTTTTGAGGGAGCGCTACCTATTCTGGGTAGTAGTTAAGTTGTTGAGATGAATGGGGGAAGGATCCTTTCATTCTTGGAAGGTAGTTGGATTCGAATCCCTAGTCTAGCCATGATGTTAGGGTAGATCCTCAACTGAAGGAGGAAAATCCTCAACTTCCCCAAGGATATCTCAAGTGGTTAAAGCCTCTCCAAGGCTATATAAGCAAGCTTTCTAATGGTAAAAGAGGGACGGGAAAAGGAGAATCACACCAAACTTATGATCTTATAAGTGGTGCTGGAACAGAGATATTTTGGAGGCAAGAGACCTATGATCTCATAGGGAGAAATCAGTGAAGCTATCATCATTTGTATCGTGGATCTTTTGAGAAAGGGGTAGACAAGGAGGACTTGGCAGAGCTGTTGCAATCCATCTACGGCTGTAAGCAATGTTTTGTCCTCATTAATATAATTTACTTGGCCTGTTCCTTTATAATTCGTGTTCAATCTCACATGAATTTGTCTCTTTAGTAGATAGACCTATTTCGGACTAATATCAATAGAGTAGGAAGTGGTCGTACTGTTGTTTTGTCTACAGGGCTCATCGAGGAGTGAAAGATTGGAGCTCAACTCGGAGCGTGCAGGGACAAACGTCGATAAAAAGGTACTTTTGTTCTCCTTCCTCCTCATGCATTAGTTTGTATAGATTTGAAAGGAAGTCAGTGTCCACGTTAATCACTTTCTATCTTAGATTTAAGATTCTATCTCTTTGAGGCAATCTACCTGTCCGCAGGGAGATTTTCCTTCAACAGAAACTAGCGACTCCACTGGGGAAACTTTGGTCCTCCATATGTTGCCACATTGAGTCTTCCAAGACTCACTATTGGATTATCAGTTTGGTTGTTCCCCACTCTGGTGATCCCGAATCCTCCCAATGTTTCAGTTGCACCTAATACTTTGGATGTCAATACACCACCCACACATCAACCTCATGTCGAATTTTCGCCTTCTTCGTCCATCAAGTCTCCTTCCATTTCTCCTTCTTCACCTAGTGAAAGCTCTAAAGCAAGTATCCAGGTTGATCAGAAGAAGAATAAATAGAAAGAGAAGAAGAAGAAGAACCCAAAAAGGACAAAGGCCCCAACAACATCATATGTTGGCTCTAAGAAACCAGTTACTGTTAATAGTACTGGGAGTGTTGATGAGGTCAATAAGATTAAAAGGAATAATCCAAAACCAAAATTCCCTTGCAGCCTTTGTAAGGGTGACCACTTTCTGAGGGATTGCCCCGGTCTTACTAAGGTCTTAGAAATGTGGTCCTCCATGTCATCGGCCTCTGTCGGTCATGTCGATGATACCCCGTCAACTAGTGATGTTCAGGTTGGTAAGAAGAAGAAAACTGTCAAGTTCCCTTGCATGTTATATAAAGGTAATCATTACTCTCACCTTTGTCCTTGCATGGACTAGGCTTCTTCTCTTTTGGAAAAAATTCAACTTCCAAAAGGTTATTGTAAGCTTTCCTCCGACCCATCATTGGTTGATGGACTGGTCAATCCGGTTCCATCCCCGGTTAGTCCGGTTGATCAGGTGGTCAATCTAGTTTCCTCCTTGATTGAACCATGAACCCAAGTAGTTGATCCAGTTCCGTCATCAATTAGCCCCGCTCTTCATCAAAAGAGTGACACCAAAGTGGTCGATATGTTTTCATCCTCGGTCGATCCCACTCTCTCATTAGAGAGTGACACCAAAGCGATCGATCTGTTTCCACCCGTTGACCCCATTCTTCCCTTGGAGAATGAAACTCAAGTGGTCGATTTGGTTTCATCGTCGATCGATCCCATTCCTCCATTGAGGAATGCTAAAGTGACTGATCCAGTCCCTTCCTCGGTCAGCCCCACTCTTCCTCTGAAGAGTGCCAAAGTGGTCAATGCAGTTTCGCCATCGGTCGATCCCATTCCTCCATTGAGGAATGTCAAAGTGACTGGTCCAGTTCCCTCCTCAGTCAGTCCTAATCTTCCTCTAAAGAGTGCTAGAGTGGTCTATCCAAGTCCACCATTGGTTGATCCGATCCAATCATCGGTTGATCCTACTCTCCTTCTAGAGAGTAAACCTGATACTGCCCATGTTTTTCTCATTAATACAGACTCTACTATGCTGGGGGGCATTCCTCTTTCTCCTACGAAACCCCCTCCAATTAATGAGGCCATCCTTTTTGATTGGGGTGCGCTAACTAGACCTCGTCTTCCCTCCCACATTCCTTTCCATATTACAGTACAAGTTCGTGGTTAGGACGTTCCTTAAACGCTGATAGATGAAGGTGCGTCTATTAGTATTTTGTCTTATGTTGCTTGGTATGCTTTGGGTTATCCGTAGCTTGCACCGGTTACACATAATCTATTAGCTTTTAACAAAATAACTAGTCAACCTTTAGAGATCCTTCCTCAGTTTCCTGTAACTTTGGGAGGGAAAACTGTCTTTATCGATGTCATGGTAGTCCGAGACCCCTTGGATTTTGCTTTACTCCTTTTGCAGGATTATGTCTATGCTATGAAATCTCTTGTATCCACCCTTTTTCGTGTGATATATTTCCCTCACGATGGAATAATTGTGACTATTGATCAACTTTCATTCATTGGCCCCGAATGGGTTACCTCCCTAAGTGGTTCTTATATGCAGACGGTATCACCCCCACCGCATGTCAATTATGTGGCATTGTCTCCCATGATTTCAACTTCTGATGATTTGGATCCGGTAGCGGACATGGTGATTTTTTCAGTAGGATTATTGGAGCCTGATCTCCTTACTCCTATCGCGGCCCTTAACATGTGTTCCTTCTCGAGTGATTATCTTCCATCCAGTGAAGATCTCCTGGAGGCCATGACCACATTTTATCCCTTGACATGGTACCCTTCCAGAGCATTATCCTCTAGGAAGCCATGATCCAGACGAAACCACGAGCATAGTTTCTCTTCTCTGTGGCAAGCTTGTTAAAAAATGAAACAGAGGCCATGAGCATAGTTTTCTTCTCTGTCGCAAGCTCGTTAAAAAATGAAACAACAATCTGGGGATCAAACTTGGAACCTTGAGCATAGTTCTTTTCCTGTGTCAAGCTCGTTAAAAAATGAAACAATCACCTCTCCCTTCGAGTTGAGTCTTTCGCCAGATCTCGTAGATGTTGAGTTGAGTCTTTTGTTAGATCTCATTTTTGAACCTTCATTTCATCCACCTGTATCCTTTTTCTCCATCTAGCACAGAAATTGGTGACAACCTCAAAGTCGGTGAATGAATTGAATCTTGGGGGCCATGTCTCCAGCCTTTGATGATCATTCTGGAGTCAAGTCACTAGCTTTCAAGCTGGGGGCAGAGTACCGAGCTTAGTCTTTGTTCTTTCTCGTGCTTGTAAATACATGAGAATGCATCTAGGTAAACTTTTATCTCTTTTTTGGACCTGTATGGATACATGAAAAAGGAACCCCCTGGAGTCTCCTTAAAGCTCTTTTCAGACTCTCTAAACATGAAAAGATTTTTGAGTGATCTTGCTTCCTTTCACGCTCATTAAAAGGTTTGAAAGGGCATCTTTCGAGCGATAGTTTATCTCTTTTTCGGTCTCTTCAGACTACTGTACGAAAAAGGAACTGAGAGAGTTCTCTTTTAAGTGTTTTTCCAAACTCTATAATCCTGAAAAGCCTTCGATTTTTCTATCTTTGGACTCTCTAAAACACACATCGACAGGTCCATACGGGACTGAACCCTTACTTCTTCTGGTTCATTAAACAAAGGAAGAGGAACTTACTGAAGGTGAGTTATATCGAGCATGTGTTATCCTCCTCGAGCTCATTAAATTAAAAAGAGGTACTCATCTATCTGGATGGGGGAAAAATTGAAAGAAGCAAGCCAAGCAGTCTTTTGAGAACATTACCAAGTAATTCTTAGAGTCGCCCTTGGACATGACACTTTGTCATTTGCACGCATCATAATCACCTGAACCTCTGCATTGAGCCAATCCTTTGAGTTTCTTTCACTCCTTTGGTTCACCTGACACAAGTCACAGCATCCACTGCATCATCAAGTTTTGGTCCATGTCATGTTTCTGCTGTTGTGCCTCAGTGTTCAAGGGAAGTATCCACCTTGAGAGTCAGCCATCACAAATATCTTGTCTCAATACCCGTGTCAGTCCATGTTCATTTGATCTACCAATTACATCTTTATGTTCGTTTCATGTCGTTGATGGGGGATACATCAAGGCCCTCCTTCGACGAGCCTATTCTTGTCGACTTCGACACATTATCCAGGAATTAGACTTAGAAACCAGTTAGTACTTTGGGACCTGCATGCCTCAATGGCAGGCCTCCTCACATCCGACAACAGGTTTACATCACTGACCTCTGATCGGATGATTTCGTGGATGTTCGACTCCAACTCATCCATTCACATTCGTTGGAATGTACTAGGGTACCTTGGGAATCATTGACATTAATGGTGATCTCCCTCGCACTTGTTAACGGTTTACATCATTGACCGGTAATCGAGTGGTTTCTGCCATGTTCGACATCAGGACATCTATTCACATGGTTAGATTCGTACTACGTTGGGATCGATAAGAAGACCCTGGGTTGAGTGATCACTTTGATATGTACTTTTCCCAGGTTGCGATGGAGTTTCTTTTGAACAATGACACATATACTGTCACATAGATCCACTTTGTATTGGTCATGGCTATGTCTTGTCATCTCGTAGATCCACTGTGTATTCTTCGTGGCTACGATCAGTTCATGTCATAAGAGTATAGATCCACAGTTTATTTTCTATACCTTTTTAATCAATACAATTATGGATCCGCAGTGTATTTTATGGCGGCCATATCTTGCAAGTCTTGATCACCCAAGTGTAGGTATGCCTGCCTTAGGTTTGAAACATGTCATAATATTTGTTGGATGTTTGTGTGCATCTTTTTTTAGGTTCTCTGCATCTATACCCTTGCTTGAAAGTCTACAAAGCATTTCAGTTATCAGTTCTCATATTCTAACTTCATACTTTGGGGGGCAATCTGTTACACATAAAAAATACTCACTTTGATAGTGTCGCAAGTGTCGTCATTACAAAGGTCGCAAGTGTCGCACTTTGCTCACAAGTGTCACAAGTGTTAAAGAAAGCATATTGTCATGATGCCTATGTCATGCCTATAACGACATGAGAAGGAAACTTGAAACACCTCAAAATTTTGATTTGGAAGAGAAGAAATGAGTCAGCAGGCTTGCAAACCTTTTGCCATCCGAAAGAAACTCAAAAACTAGGCTTTTGAAGGAGAGCGCTCCCCTATACCTCTTCTGGGAGCGCCGACGCTCCCCCTTACACTATCTGGGAGCATTATAAAGCTCCTCTGGCCCTTTTGAGGGAGCGCTATGGATTTTGAAAGCGCTGGCGCCCCCCTTAAGCCTACTAGGTAGCACTATAGTGCTCTGATGGTCCTTTTGAGGGAGCACTACCTATTCTGGGTAGTAGTTAAGTTGTTGAGATGAATGGAGAAAGGATCCTTTCATTCTTGGAAGGTAGTTGAGCTTGAATCCCTAGTCCAGCCATGATCTTAGGGTAGATCCTCAACTGAAGGAGGAAAATCCTTACCTTCCCCAAGGATATCTCAAGTTATTGAGCCTCTCCAAGGCTATATAAGCAAGCTTTCTAATGGTGAAAGAGGACTAGAAAAGAAGAATCACACCAAACTTATGATCTTATAAGTGGTGCTGGAACAAAGATATTTTGGAAGCAAGAGACCTATGATCTCATAGGGAGCAATCAGTGAAGCTATCATCAGTCAGATCGTGGATCTTTTGAGCAAGGGGTAGACAAGGAGGACTTGGCGAAACTGCTACAATTCATCTATGGCTATAAGCAATGTTTTGTCCTCATTAATATAATTTGCTTGGCCTGTTTCTTTCTAATTCGTGTTCAATCTCACATAAATTTGTCTCTTTAGTAGATAGACCTATTTCGGACTAATATTGATAGAGTAGGAAGTGGTCGTAATTTGTTTGTCTACAGGGCTTATTGAGGAGTGAAAGATTGGAGCTCAACTTGGAGCGTGCAGGGACAAACACTGGTAAAAGGTACTTCTTTTCTCCTTCCTCCTCACACACTAGTCCACCTAGATCTAAAAGGAAGTCAGTGACCATGATAAGCACTTTCTGTCTTAGAGTTAAGAGTCTAGCTCTTTGAGGAGATCTACTTGTCCACAGGGAGATTTTCCTTCAACAACTTCATCTTAAAACAACTGTCAAGGACTGTCAGAGCGTCAACTGCCATGATTTCCTAAAACACAAACTATTGAAAGAGTTTTTTTTATTTCAAAATTGATTTCATGGTTTCACTTTGCAATTATGAGTAGACACGACTATTATTAAAATATCTTTACGCTGTCCCTTCTTTTAAGAAAGCGACTCAAGGGTGCCTTCCTATCCTTAAAAAAAATAGTTTCATCAGTAAACTATTTTCATATCATGATGAAGGTTATCAAGAAAAAATTAAAATTCTGGAAAATAACAAGTCTTGTAAAAACTGGAATTTTCAGCATCACCCCACTCTTCTGAATGCTTTTAAAATTTATATCAGATTGTGAATAATTTCTCAAGAGTTGTGGGAAGTGTTTTTAAAACCATCATGATACTGAAAAGGTCTACTGGCAGTGGGTAAATGCATGCATGATTCCAAGACAACTTCGTCGGGGTACTGAAGAGGCACGCTGGCAACGAAGCAATGTCGGGTTCAAGAAAAATTCTCAGGTATAAATGTGGATATTGGTCATAAGCATCCTTCATGTTGAATTGAAATTTCTTGGACAGGATAGAGGCGTTAGAGTGGGTTAATTGACATCCCTACCTAGGCTATAAATGCCTACTAGCAACAGTGGCTCTGTCAACAGTATTGGAGCCATTGACTTAAACATCATGGCTCTCATTTTTAAAAATGTGTTACCAGATTTCATTTTAACAAAAAGATGTTTGAAGCTGGACCGTGTAATGATTGTCGAGTTGCTTGATGTCTTTAAAATGTTCTTTGATCTGCAATCATTCTAACAATCCTAACCTGAACTCGTCGATGATACAGAGATAACTGCTTCTCCCATCAAGGTCGCCATTGTTGGCAGCCCCACAATATTTTCAATTCTTAAAGCAACGAATCATAAATTTTATAGATGCCTTCGCTTAAACATTTGAACATTTCTACTTGAAAGTTAAATCTTGGGCTATATAAGGTTTTTTTTTTTCCTATTTCTCGTTTTCATGCTTCGTTCATGACTAAGAGCATGAACGAAGCATTGAAACTTGCAAATTTATTGCATTTGATTTTAAGGCTTATTTTCCTAAGAAAACTAATGATCATACAAACCTTTTTAAGAATGATTTGTTTCTTTAAGGCCTATCTCATGTCAATAAAATGGTTGTTTTTAATTGCTCGTGGTTATGATATCTACTTTGGACATTTGAATGCCATACCGGGAATCGATTAATGTTAAACTATGATTTTGTTCCATGTATCATTCTTGGTAAATCCTTATATGGTCGTTATGTGTGATTTGTCAAACACCTCTCTTCTTGACCTTATAATGAGTAATTCCACCCTTTACACATGATGATACTTAAACACATGTGGTCATATTTTGTACTCTGCTGGTAGTGGAAGTTTGAAAATGACATTTCCATTATTTCGATTTAAGTCTCGGGATTTGTTTTGTACCCTTAGAGATTCATTACACCACAATGCTCGATTCTCTTATGAAACCCCTCATGCCTTCATTTAATTCACATGAGGGTTTTGTTTCTTTGTTTTTGTCCATGGTTCTTCCTGTTCTATGAAACCCTGCTTACAGTGGCTTCTGTTGTCCCCATGATTGTTTGTCTCAATATACATGGCCCCTGTTGTCCGCATCGAACCAAATGGCTCACAAACTCTACTCCTATATGACAACACAAGGGAAGACCTTAAGGGTCAAGGCTGACTCGAATTTCTTGAGAGATTTCAAGGTTTTAACTTGCAAATAGCCCAGGAGTTTACCCTCTCTTTTGATGGCTGCCGAGCCAAAGTAGGGGATATTCAAATCGAAGTCACCGAGGAGTTTTTAAACAAGGCGACAGGTCTTCCACTTAGCAGGCATAAATGGTTTAAAAATTCCAAGGTAGAGGAGGTGTCGTGGAGCCTGTTCTTTACCTCTAGGAAAATCAAGTGATGTGATAAAGGTATGCCTGTATCTCTGTTGAAAACTAGGTGGCATAGTTTATTGGCAATCTTGAGACAATTCGTTACATGCGAGGGTCACTTTGGCCTTGTTTTTCTGTATCACATAAGGTTGTTGATGAACTTCATCAGTTTCTAGTTGAATATGCCTTTTTATTTATTGAGAAGTCTGTATAAGATGGCCAAGAGGTTTAAGAGACAATGTTTAAATTCCAGCCTGTTTCATCATGGGTTGATAAGGATGTTGTTAGTCCATCAATTAAAATTGCAAGGAGATGATTGGGACACTTTCCTAATTTGAAATGGTTTCATTACACCCAGTCCCATAGAGGTTGATAAGCCCATGTTGGAAGAAACCCCAATCCATTCCATTGACATAACAACCTCCTCGTCTAAAGAACCCTATGATAGGGCCGTGCTTGATGAGCCTATGCCCAAGCAACTAGATGCTAAACCAACAACCTTTGAATTTCATGACCATGAGCAGTACGCTTTCCCTGACACCTCTGCAAAAAACGCAAATAGGCCCTTGTGCAAACTGTCTAAAAATGACTCAGATGTAGGGTTTAAAAACAAATGGGTAGGGAGATTAATTTCCAGAATCCTATGAAATAAATAAAAGTCTCATATGAGCTCGATCAAAGCGATCGAGGTCCATGAGAGCTCTGATTCTGAGATCGAGAAATTCTTGGAAAAGGAAGACCCGAGTTACCTCAAACTGGATCTCAGTCAGGCCTACGATTTCGTAGACAATATTCCATCGTGCCTGAAGCATAGCAAAGGTTTTCCAGGGATTAAACTTGGTAAAATACCCACTAACAACAGTGGCAGCATTTCGACGCACGACCATGGATATCCTCAAACAACTATTCCAGATACACGGTGTGATGTTTGTTTGTTTTGGATCGACAAATATTACATAGATGTACCTTCCCTTCAACTGCAAATCAAAACCCTCTCCACTCAGATCAACTCATTAATGAGTGAAAATCACATACTTAAGTTCAGCGCGCAAAGGCAAGGGAAGCATTTGAAAAGAACTGGAAATGTAATAATAAAGAATGTTGGGAGTGTTACAGCAGTAGTTAACTATGAGATCTTGTGAGTCAAATTTAGCATGCAGTTATGAGGTAAAGATTTGTTTGATTTTCTTAGTTGTATTTTTATTTCAGTTTTTCCATTAATATATATTTACTTAGATTTCTACTGTTTGAAATAAAACTAGCTACAAAATCAACTGATTATGTAGCCAGTTCATTCTCATTCAAATTTTTGGAAATTATTGGTTAAAATAATATCTAAGCTCCTATATTTTCGTTTTTCCTTTCAGGATATCATATAGTTGGTGGTGATATTATGATATGGGCCATTTCTGAGTTTATTAGCCATTTCTTTGGCTCATCTTTTGTAAACAGAAACAAGCTTTTTATAGTTTTGAGAAATACAATATGATATGGAGTGGTTATATTACCCTCTATTTTGTAATTAGCAAATAATTTTTTAGATTTAATATTATCCCACAAGATAAGATGTTTAGCTTCTCTGAACTCTTTAAATATTAGATATTTTTGTAATGAAGGCATCCTCGCCTGGGGCAGAAGATGGATGTTTGATTTACAGACTTTAATGGAACAACAATGCACATTTCGGCTTTAGCTTATTGTGGATGGTGTCTTCATTTAAGTTTTGTTTATCTTCGTATGATAATAAGTTTTGATAGATTTAGTCTTCATCATTTATTATGTTATTGCGATAATTCCTTTATAAATGTTGTCCATAACTATTACTTCAGATATTAATTGTGTGATCACCTATTCAGTTTTAATTACAAGATTTCTCCTTTAATTTTCATTGAAATATTAAATGCAAGCATGTTTGCTAACGGATTTCTCTTAATGCGATTACTTGCAATCATGAGATCACACTGACTATTGGTATCATTCTTTCTGTTATTTAAATTTAACTGCCAACATAATTGTTCTACATTTATTCAGAACAGACTTAAGTTTCCTTGCAGGTTTTTCTCCTGGACAAGGTGGTTAAATGTTTTTTGATCACACAGATGTTTGGATGCATATCATTAGTTCGTTAACATGTTAGTTTAATTTCATTTTTTTGCTATTTGTTTATCACTGAAATTCGAACGTAAAGTTTGGCTTTTGACTAGTTATACATTTCTGTTTCATAACATTTTCTTCCATTAGTTTAAAACTTATAAAAGAAAAATCAAAAAATATTTTTATGTGCTTTCTTTATCTGCTTCTTTAGAGCAGGCATTTTTACATTGAGTTTAGTAAGTTTAGATTAAAACTTGTAGCCTGTAAATAATGTATATAAATGAGATTTATCTATCGTTTTCTTAAATACACCTATTACAGTCACATTAGAGCATATGTACACACACACACACACACACACACACACACACACACACACACACACACACACACACACACACACACATATATAGTAATTAGTTATTTATTTCTTTTCTTTTATTTTTGTTTCTTTTAGGATTCTTAGATTGGCCAACAGATCCATTAAACTCGTCAGGACGAGTTATACCAAATGACTTGGGTTACTTAGACAACCCCGAACCGGACTCATTCTTCCAATTGACGGACGATCATTTTCGCCCATCAACAGACGTGAAAGGGTTAAGTTGTTGCTAAAATATGGAAGGATTATAACTCTCCCCGGGGTTTTGCACATTCCAAAACTTGTCAGGAGCCTAATATCTGTAAGCAAGTTGGATGATGCAGGAGTGGATACTATATTTTGAAAGAACACTTGCAATATGGTACGAGGAGAAATGGTGTTGATGAGGGGAGTTTGATGTGGAACTCTGTACAAGTTGTTGGGTAGAACTTATACTAATGGGTGTAACAGTTCTATTGTCCCCGAGCAGAGAAATGAAGGAGACAAGACCAATACTATCCCAGAAAACAATACCATGTTGTGGCATCAAAGACTGGGGAATATTGGAGAAAATGATCTTCGAACACTACACGGTAAAGGTATGGTTGAAGGTATATCTAATTGCACTCTGGATTTTGATTTCTGTAAACATTGCATATATGGTAAACAAAATCAAGTAAGATTCCCATCTGGTGCTACAAGAGCAAAGGGGATCCTAGAGTTGATACACAGTGATGTGTTTGGACCTATTCTTGTTCCATCCCTAGGTAAATCTGTGTATTATGTTTCATTCATAGATGATTTTTCAAGGAACACATGGATTTATTTTCTTAGAAATAAATCTAAGGTATTTGATAAATTTAAAGAGTTTAAGGCTTTGGTAGAAAATCAGACAGAGAATAAAATAAAGGTATTGAGAAGAGATAATGGTGGAGAATTCTGTGGAAATGAATTTGAAGAATTATGTAAGAAGTGTGGTATAGCAAGGAAGAAGACTACTCCATACACTCCTCAGGAGAATGGAGTTGCAGAAAGGATGAACATGACACTGATGGAAAAATCAGAGAGCATGCTTAGTGGTGTCGGGTTAGGATAATAATTTTGGGCAGAGGTAGTGGGTACAACATGTTACCTAGTCAATCGATCACCTTCATCAGTGTTGGATGATAAAACTCCATGCAAGGTATGGTCTGGAAAGAATCCCTCTCTTCAACATCTTAGAGTGTTTGGTTGTGATGCTTATGTACATGTTGCAAAGGAAAATAGGAGTAAGATGGATAAAACGGTTGAAAAGTGTATCTTTATTGGTTATAAAGATGGTGTGAAAGGTTATAAGCTTTGGAACCCAGAAACCAAGAAGACTCTTTACAGTCGAGATGTTGTTTTAAGAGAGGTAAAAGATGTGTCCAAATAGGAATTCCTACCAATGCAAGACGAACCTAAGAAAATAGAGCTTGAGTTGGATGATGCAAAATCTGAATCATCTAAAGAAGAGGAAGTAGAAGAAGAAGAACCTCATACCCCAGTATTGAGGATATCAGTGAGAGATCAAAGGAAACCAGAAAGGTATAATCCACCTAATTTCCATTCCAATTTTTCTTTATCTATTACTGATGATGATCCCAAAACTGTCAGGGAAGCAGTGAATTTAGAGGATAGTAAACTCTAGAAGAAGGCTATGGTTGAAGAAATGGATGCCTTGGATAAGAATGAGGCATGGGATATAGTTGAGTTTCCAGCTGGAAGAAAATATGTTGGTAGAAAATGATTGTTTAAGAAGTTTAATGCACAAGGTAAAGTGGAGAAATACAAAGCTCGATTAGTAGCAAAAGATTATTCCCAGGTAGAGGGAATTGACTTTGGTGAGATTTTTTCTCTTGTTGCTAAGTTAACTTCTATTAGCTTTCATTTATCTATTGTTGTTTCTTTTGATCTTGAAGTGGAATAGATGGATGTGAAGACAACATTCCTACATGGGGATCTGGAAGAAGAAATCTACATGAAGCAACCAAAAGGCTTTGTAGTGAAGGGAAAGAAAAAGTTGGTCTGTAAGATAAAGAAGTCACTATATGGTCTGAAGCAATCACCTAGGATGTGGTACCAAAATTTTGACACATACATCCTTGGATTGGGATTTGTAAGAAGCATGGTTTATCACTGTGTATATTCCAAGAAGGTTGGTAATCACTTCATTTATGTAGTGTTGTATGTTGATGATATGTGGTTGGTAGGAAATAACATGGATGTTATCAAGGAGGTGAAATCGTAGCTATCCTCCAAATTTGACATGAAGGATCTCGGTGTTGCTAACTTCATTCTGGGAATGGAGATTAAAAGAGATCGTGCAAACATGAAACTCTGGTTGAATCAAAGAAAATATGTTGAGATGATATTGCATAGGTTTAATATGCATGGAAGTAAATCGGTCAAGGTTCCTATTCCTATAGGTGTAAATTTATCTGTAGATCAGTGTCCCAAGACATAGGAAGAAGAAGAGGACATGTCCCATGTTCCATATGCCAATGCAGTTGGTAGTTTGATGTATGCAATGGTCTATACTAGACCGAACATTGCACATGTAGTGGGAGTTTTGAGCAGGTATATGTCAAAAATAGGGAAGGAGCATTGGAAAATAGTAAAGAGGGTCTTCAGGTATCTTCGTGGCACTACCAGTTATAGATTGTGCTACCAAGGAAGACCAGGATTGGACAGAGTGGTGAACATACATGGATTTGTTGATGTAGACTGGGCTGGAGATTTGGATCGTAGAAGATATACAAGTGGGTATGTGTTTAACCTATTTGGAGGAGAAATCAGTTGGATGAGCAAAAGACAGGTTGTAGTGGCACTCTCAACTATAGAAGCTGAATACATGGCAGCCACTCATGCAAGCAAGGAAGCAATATGGTTACAAAGATTGTGTTCAGGTATTGGGTTGGTACAAAAAGCAGTGATATTAGATTGTGACAGTCAGAGTGCAATCTTCTTGGCAAAGAACCCAACTTATCATTCAAAGACAAAGCATATTGATTTTCAGTATCACTTTGTGAGAGACATAGTTGAGGAAAAGAAGGTGTTGCTGGAAAAGGTTGACACTGTTATCACTCCAAGAAACCCTTTGTGGTTGTATACCAAAGGTGCTTGGTAACTTCAAGTCAAAATGTTTTTAGGCATATTTGGGACAATAGGATAACTCAAAATCTGATGAAAGTAACCACTTATCATGTAACTGAATAAGACAGTTCTTTTAGAGAACAATAATCAGACAACAGAGTTGAAAAAGGGGATGAAGAATACTAATCCAGATAACCAAATACAACCATGTACAAGGTCATACAAGACAGTACGAAATTATTTAATCCAAGTTTACGAGCTTAATAAGAAGATGTCAGTTCTTAAAGGCTAAACTAAACTGGAATAAAGTGTAGAGTCATGAAACATATGAAAGAATCTGATATTGAAAACAACAGAGGACTTTGATTCTATTATCAGAATAAGAAGTAAAGTACAAAAGCTATAAATTGTCTCCCAGATTGAACCCCCTAGTTCCTCCTATGTCTTTATCTTTATAGCTTTACAATAAAATATCTAGATCCTAGAAGGATGGATCAAATTGGCTAAAGATAGATAGTTAAAACAAATTCACAAAAAGAGAGGAGATAATCCTCAAAATAAGGTCAACTCTTTATTTTATGGTCTTCATGTCATCAAAATAAAACAAAAACCCCTGAAATGTGCAGAAAGCCTTCCAAGGCTACTAGATATCCTTAGATTAGGATAGAATTCAAATTTGCCATCTTTAGATTAAAAGTTGATTCTGTGCTCCAAAAATAGATGTTTAATTAACTTAGACACCTCCTCAATCCTCTTTTGCATCAAATCGGGATCTTAAATTTGTTGTGTTAATTCAATATGCATCTTTATAAACCATTTTCAAGAGGTTTGGTTGAGAAAAAGTTGGATCTGGGTGAAAATACACCTTCGCTGGCCAGTCTCAGGTTTCACCAGCTATTTCATCTTAAGATTTTCAAGTTAGCTGGTGAAATATTTGCTTTTCATCAGCTAACTGGTTATAATTCCGCCTTCTGCGCTGGTGAAAGCTCTGTTTTGGTCAAAAGGAAACTTTTCATGATCAAATAAAATTTAACGATGTCGCAGTCAACTCCTCCATCAGTTTTTTCTGCAATTACCTCTTGAATGGGATTATCGTAGTCTATAGGGTTTATAAATTCTATTACGCCAAATGGTTTTACTTGTTCATATTTGTCATTGTTTAAATCTATTTCAATTATCCGAGAAGCTCCTGCATTTCTTTCCCCTTTAGCAGCAGCAAGCCCAACACCAAAGCCAAATATTGCTACTGTCAAACCCTTCTTGGGTTTGCCTGCATTCAAAGTAGCACCCATTCCTGTAGAGACACAACAGCTTAAAATACAAACTTTGTCGAGAGGGGCCTCATGATTATTTTTTTGCCACACATTCGGCATGCAAAACAGTGGATTCGCTGAGATTCGATGTACCAAATGGTAAATTGGCTTCCCATTGATGGAAAACATTGAATTTCCATCATTTATCATAACCCCTCTCTCAGTGTTAATTCTCAGTATATCACACATGTTTCTCTCTTCTGACTTGCAGTGTCTGCATTCCCCGCATTCTCCTATTGTTTCTCAATAAACAAAACCATTGATTTGATCTCTCACAGACATAGCCAACAATCAAATGGATCTAGATCTAAACCTATAGCAGAGGAATCTCTTCAAACCTGATGAGTTTCTAACAATGAAACTTCGTAGATGGCCCTTTTCTCTCAACCTATCAAAACATTGTAAAAACAAAGCTATTTTCGACATCAACGAAATCGACCTTACAAGCTAGAAACCTTAATGAAAACACTGCTATCGATTTGCTGAATATTCAAGGGCAATCTTCACATGTGACAACACTCTCAGTACATGGGTTTGACTGCTGGATAAATCATTTGATGATAGAGTAGAACTCGACACTCGCGCTTGGCTTGGATGTGTCAATATGTAGTTGAGTTGAAGTTTGACTCGTGGCTTCTACCTGTGATTTAAGATGATAGGTGAATCCATGGATTTTTTCATGACGCGATTTGCATGTGGACTGATGCTTTCACCTATCAAATGTTCCAAAATTTGAGCTATCTCCAATCACAGATAGCTGCACATACAATCTTCTTCCTACAAACTGGGATCCTTTTCCTGGTGAGATGCTTTTGACCTGTCAACGCTTCTAAATTTTATATTCACCATTGAATAGCTATGCCTTCATTGACACCTGTATATTCAATCACTTGGGAGCCTCTGTATTTTTATTATTGTTTTTGAACAAAATCCCCCATACATCGGGATGTTTAAGACACTCTATCTTTGTATATATAAACAATTCCTATGATATATTTATGAAGTGTGTAGAATAAAGAGAAAGACACTCAGTACTGGGATTCGTGTTGGTTTAACTACTGCGATTTGAATTTGGGGCTTATTGTTCATGGAATCGATGAGATAAGTAGGAGATGGCTTGGCTTTCAACCAATTGGTGAATTGACATGTAGGTTGGGCTTGACTGACTTAGGATTTCAATGTGGTGGAATTAACCCTAGACTTTGGTATATGCACTAAATTTGGTAGTAGGATTAGACTTAGGTCATAGAATTCTTCACTTAATGTGCACACACCACAAGAATTTAAAAAGGCAAAAAGTATGATTTAGGCTATTTATCAATTAAGAAATATTGACAATATGTATTTGTGAAATGTAGGTTGAAGACCAAATAAAAAAGGTTTGGAGCAATCATGATCAATGAGAGATGATAAGGAAACAAGATGTTTAAGACACTGGCCAAAGGCTAATAAGAAAAATGGGTGAAATAGAGAGAGAGAGAGAGATAAAAAACGCTCTCAAAAACCAATGCATTTTGATCGCTAACAACTGGCTCCAACTAGGATGGAGACCTCCCTGCGAGGTTTCCAAGAACCTAGTAGTTCCAGTTGTCTTTACCATTGGGCTATGGAGTCATCTGGCCTGTGCATTTGTTCCTTTGCAAACCTGCAGCCTGCCTGTAGCTTGCATGTAGCCTGCCCTGCTTATTCATTGTAATCAACAACCAATAACTGAAAAGTATAATGCTCATTGAGTGAGCTTATTCTCTTCTACTCCTACACTAACCAACTATACTTCCTCTTATCAAGTGAAGTGATGCTTCCAATGAAGCCATGTAAGGAACTGATTTGCTAACATCATGCTAGATCTTGACCCCAAAAACAATGAAAGCCATATCATGTAGAAAAGAGGTTTGAACAGATGATAAATACAATCTTCTTCTGACAGAAATATTTTAACATCTATGCTGCTCATAGACTCCAAATAGTTATCAAAAGGGTCATCAAATTCACAAAGAAATACCTCTTTGGACTGTTGATCCAGCTGTAATTTGAAATAATGTTGAAGGTTGTCTTTACTAATCTCACTATTGAATGCAGGCTGCTCGAGATCTGTTGGAGAAACATATAAGATGGACTGTTGATCTGGACTTTTCAGCTCCTCGCCTTCTTCTTTGTATCTGCTACAATCTTCCTGATGTTCTAGCTAAATATTAGACAGTCCTTGCAAATCAGGAAACTCTAAGCTACCTTCATCATCCTCTTCTTCATGTGTGCTGCAATTTCCTTGTGTCTACAAATCAAAAAACTGAAAGTTTTCCTTACTATCTGTTGCAGATCTGAAACTTTCTTCTACTGATATGTCATTCTGATCAACATCTTCAAAATTTTCAGAAGGAATAATCTAATCATCATCTTTAAAGGTTTCGAAAGAAACAATCCGATCATCATGAAAATCATCTTTAATAGATGAATTTGATACAATGTTAAAGGCATCCTCATGGCTATCATTATGTGGATCAACAATTTCCTGATCATGATGAGAGATATATTCTTCATAGGTGATTTCAATTTTCTGTTCATGAGGTGTTATAAATAGAAGAGAAGATTTGAAATCTTCGGCCAGATTAAACTCATCATATTTAATGTCTTCTGTAAACATGGAATGGCTGATTACAACATGATTTCATTCCTTTATGGGTAAATAAAAAGGCTTGTCAAAATCAAATTCATAAATGTCATATATGGGCTAGTTGCTATTAAAATCAACATCCTTTGAAGTAAGGGTATGCTCTAATGCATCTTCATACTTATCAACAATAGGTGAGCAGAAAACTCCTGAATCATGCAAACAAAGGTAGACAGTCTTCAGATCCTTCTCCCCAATCACAGGTGAAAACATATCATAGGCAACCTCTCCAAAAGGTTCAAAAAAAACTTCTTCTCTAACTATTTTTTCATGTAAATCGAAGGCAGTATGTGTAATAGAGATAAGGTCTGATGCATTTATAGCTATGCAATTCTTATTTGTATCATGAATATCTTCCTTAACAACATAATTTTCATCTTGACAAACAGAAGAAAAGACTACTTCCTACTAAACATGATTATCAAATTCATCACAACAATCTTCAAATAGACCTTTAGCTAGAAATTCATCTTTACAAAACAAATGGAAAGCATAATGAAAACTTTCCAATGAGTGAATGCTTGAAGCTGGAAGAGACTTGCACCAATCAAGGGCTATCCCCTCTAATGAATAGTTGAAAAGTTTAATCTTAACATATTCATGTATGATCTGGAGCCAATGAATAAACTCATGAAAATCCAACAAATGTTCAGCTGGTACTTCCCATTCTTCTCCTTGAAATCTTGGAAGGTTGTGTTCCCATTCATCTCTACTAGGTACTGGATGAGGGTAACCAGAAATACTTGAAAAATTGCAGAATGCATACCTCTTTGCTAGGATCTGGTTCATTTATATACCAGTGGAGTTGCCACTAAATCCGTCCTTCATGGATTTTCTAGATAGATGATTAAAACCAATGTAGTGTCCAACCTTTGTCTATCATCAAAGATCAGATCTATGTTGTCTCTCAGGGAAGCTGAGCTTCGATCTCCTCTCCCCAAAAACGGCACCAATTTGTTATCACTCTAAGAAACCCTTTGTGGTTGTAGACCAAAGGTGCTTGGTAACTTCAAGTCAATTTTTTTTTAGGTATGTTTGGGACAATATGATAACTCAAAAGCCGATGAAAGTAACCATTTATCATGTAACTGAATAAGACAATGCTTTTAGTGAACAATAATTAGACAACAGAGTTGAAAAAGGGGATGAAGAATACTAATCCAGATAACCAAATACAACCATGTGCAGGGTCATACAAGACAGCAAGAAATTATTTAATCCAAGTTTATGATCTTGATAAGAAGATGATAGTTCTTAAAGGCTAAACTAAACTAGAATAAGGTGTAGAGTCATGAAATATATGAAAGAATCTGATATTGAAAACAAAAGAGGACTGTGTTTCTATTATCAGAATAAGAAGTCAAGTACAAAAGATAAAAAATGTCTCCCAGATTGAGCCCCCTAGTTCCTCCTATGTCTTTAGCTTTATAGATTTACAATAAAATATCCAGATCCTAGAAGGATGGATCAAATTGGCTAAAGATAGATAGTTAAAACAAACTCACAAAAAAAGAGGAGATAATCCTCAAAATAAGGTCAACTCCTTATTTTATGGTCTTCATGTCATCAAAATAAAACAAAAACCCCTGAGATGTGTAGAAATCCTTCCAAGGCTGCTCGATATCCTTAGATTAGGATAGAATTTGAATTTGCCATCTTTAGATTAAAAGCTAATTCTATGCTCCAAAAATAGATGTTTAATTAACTTAGACACCTCCTCAATCCTCTTTTGCATCAAATATGGATCTTAAATTTGATGTGTTAATTCAATATGCATCTTTATAAGCCATTTTCAAGAGGTTTGGTTGAGAAAAAGTTGGATCTTAGCGAAAATACACCTTCACTGGCCAGTCTCAGGTTTCACCAGCTATTTCGTCTTAAGATTTTCTAGTTAGTTGGTGAAAGATTTGCTTTTCATCAGCTAACTGGTTATAATTCCGCCTTTTGCACTGGTGAAAGCTCTGTTTTGGTCAAAAGGAAACTTTTCATGATCAAATAAAATTTAATGATGTCACAGTCAACTCCCCCATCAATTTTTTCTACAATTACCTCTTGAATGGGCTTATTGTTAGAAAAACAGGACCGCAGAGCAATAAAATAAAACAAATGCAGAAACAAAACACAGAAGATACACAATACAAGAGAGACACAGATTTACGTGGTTCACCCAGTGTGGGCTACGTCCACCAGAGAAATTACCAGGTCCTTTCTTTATTATTATCCAGCAAAATGAAGGGATACAACCTACAACAAAACCGACTGTAACTTCCACTTCTTTCTCTCACAAGCTCCTCTCTTAGAATACAATACTCGCCAACATACATAGCTGCAATACATTTCCCTCTTAAAAGAGGGTTGCCTTCTAGGGAAAAAAAACCCTAATATAATCTTTATCGTTAGATCTGCGACCTTATAATGAACGGTCCAGATTTACAATGAAATTACAATATACTTTTACAAGGCAATTTTTTCTTCAGGGGCTTCGCCCCCGAACCCCCGCTGGGGGCCCGCTTTCCCCCAAACCCCCCAGTCGGGGGGATAGCCTCCCCGGACCCCGCAGAGGGGGTACACCCCCTCTGCACTCCCCCACGTGGAAGAGTGTACATACTTTTGGGGTGTAAATACTTCATGGGGTATAAACACAGCTAAAAGTAAAAGACCTCTAAATCAGGAAGATAATCAGGCTCCACAACCAACAATCTCCCACTTGGAGACTGATCTCAACAACTCCACCACTACTGTATATGCTGGACTTTGAACCTTCTTGGACCTGGCAAATTTCTCATCTTCATCTTCATTCTTGAAGACCAACTGAAACTTAGCAAGAACTCAGTTTCTCCCTGGTTACTCCCTTTGTTAACATGTCTACAGGATTCTAGCTAGTGTGTATCTTTTCCATCTTCAATTGTCCATCTTCCAAGGCAGATCGTATGAAGTGGTACCTCAACTATATATGCTTAGTATTCGAATGGAAGGTTGAGTTCTTTGCAAGGTGAATGGCACTCTGACTGTCACAGTACAACCTACTGTTCTCCTGCTTCTTTCCCAATTCCTCCATAAACCTTTATAACCAAATCATCTCTTTACTAGCCTCTGTAGCAGCAATATACTTTGCCTCTATTGTTGAAAGTGCAACAACCTTTTGCAGTTTCGAAATCCAACTTACTGTTGTTACACCTATAGTAAAAACATACCCTGTGGTGCTCCTCCTGCTGTCTTTATCACCTACCATATCTGAATCAACATATCCCTGTAGAAAAGTGTCTGAACCTCCAAAACATAATGCATGTGTAGTAGTACCTCTCAAATACCTGAGAATCCACTTTACTACCTCCCAATGTTCTTTACCTAGATTGTTCATATACCTACTCACAACTCCCACTGGATGTGTAATATCCGGTCTTGTGCAAACCATTGCATACATCAAGATGCCAACTGCTGATGAATATGGGACCCTGGACATGTATTCTATCTCCTCCTATGTCCTTGGACACATTTACTTAGTTAATTTGAAATGGTTGGCCAAAGGTGTACTAACTGGTTTTGCATTCTGCATTCTAAACCTCTCCAACACCTTCTTTGTGTACTCACCCTGAGACAATGTCAGTTTGCGATTTTTCCCGTCTCTTGTTATTCTCATAC
>ML786893.1:244443-282356 GCA_009831015.1 Picea engelmannii | reverse complement strand
TATAAATATGGATATACAACCTTCACTTGCCAACTGCCCTATTGAAATTAGATTTTTCCTTAAATATGGAATATGTCTTACCTCTTTCAACAACCATTGGTTTCCATTGCATTGCTTTATTTTTACCTTTCCCATTCCAACAAATTTGCATGGTGCATCATCACCCAAATGAACTTGTCCAAAATCACCTTGAACATAATCTAGAAAATATTTCCTATGGGGTGTGGCATGAAATGAAGCCCCTGAATCTACTACCCAAGAGTCAAAAATATTATCTACAGAAAGAATCAAAGCATCTTGTAACACATCACATATTACATTTGCTTCTTGATTTCTCTCCTCCTGTCCATCTCTTTGTTTCTTTGGAGCTTTGCAGTCTTTATTCAGATGTCCTTTATTCCCACAATTCCAGCACTCTATCTTTCCAAGTCTGGATTTGGATCTGCCCTTCCTAGAATTCCCACGGTTCCCTGAGCCCTTTCCTCTATCCTTTTGTCTTACCCTGTTCTCCATGTTCAACGCATTACCTGATGTCTCACCTGTGATTTTCCGTCACATTTCCTCACTAAGGATAACACCAACAACATCATCAAATTTTAAAGTATTTGAACCAGAGACAGAGTTACTTAAAGCCATGACCAAGCCATTCTAGCTCTCTAGCAATGAGCACAATATTAGAAGATCCCTAACCTCATCATCAAAGTCCACTTTTACAAAACTTAGTTGATTAGTAACTGTATTAAATTCATTTAAATGATCTGCAACAGACCCACCTTCCGACATCTTCATATTAAATAATCTCTTCATTAGAAATACCTTATTGGACACCGAGGGTTTTTCATACAATTTGGCCAACGCATCCATCAAACCCTTCGTTGTCTTTTCTTTCGAGATATTAAAATCCATCGACGCTTCCAAGCTTAGTCGTATCGTTCCTAGATCCTTTCTGTCAAGAATCTCCCATTCTTCATCCTTCATGGCTTCTGGCTTCTTTGCTAGTCCGCTCAATGGTAGGAATAGATCCTTCTGATATAAATAATCTTCCATCTGCATCTTCCATTACTGGTAGTTTTGGCCATTAAATTTCTCGACCCTAAACTTTCCATCTTCCAACATTGCTCCCACTCGAACCAGGAACCCTCTTTTCATGCGAGTTACCTTACGCTATGATACCAGTTGTTAGAAAAATAGGACTGCGGAGCAATAAAATAAAAAAAATGTGGAAACAAAACACAGAAGATACATAATACAAGAGAGACACAGATTTACGTGGTTCACCCAGTGTGCGATACGTCCACCAGAGAAATTGCCAGATCCTTTCTTTATTATTATCCAGCAAAATGAAGGGATACAACCTACAGCAAAACCCACTGTAACTTCCTCTTCTTTCTCTCATAGCCTCCTCTCTCAGAATACAATACTCGCCAACATACATAGCCGCAATACATTTTCCTCTTAAAAGAGGGTTGCCTTCTAGGGAAAAAAAAAACCCTAACATAATCTCTATCGTTAGATCTGCGACCTTATAATGAATGGTCCAGATTTACAATGAAATTACAATATACTTTTACAAGGTAATTTTTGCTTCAAGGGCTTCACCCCCAAACCCCCGTTGGGGGCCCTCTTTCCCCTAGACCCCCCAGCTGGGGGGATAGCCCCCCCGAACCCCGCAGAGGGGGTACCCCCCCTCTGCACTCCCCCGCGTGGAAGAGTGTGCATACTTCTAGGGTGTAAATACTTCATGGGGTATAAACACGGCTAAAAGTAAAAGACCTCTAAATCAAGAAGATAATCAGGCTCCACAACCAACACTTATTGTAGTCTCTAGGGTTTATAAATTCTATTACGCCAAATGGTTTTGCTTGTTCATATCTGTCATTGTTTAAATCTATTTCAATTATCCGAGAAGCTCTTGCATTTCACTCCCCTTCAACAACAACAAGCCCAACACTTCCAAAGCCAAATATTTCTACTGTCAAACCCTTGTTGGGTTTGCCTGCATTCAAAGTAGCACCCATTCCTATAGAGACACAACAACTTAAAATACAAACTTTGTCGAGAGGGGCCTCAGGATTAATTTTTTGCCACACATTCGGCATGCAAAACAGTGGATTCGCTGAGATTCGATGTACCAAATGGTAAATTTGCTTCCCATTGATGGAAAACTTTGACTTTCCATCATTTATCATAACCCCTCTCTCAATGTTAATTATCAGCAGATCACACATGTTGCTCTCTTCTGACTTCCAGTGTCTGCATTCCCCGCATTCTCCTATTGTTTCTCAATACGCAAAACCATTGATTTGATCTCTCGCAGACATAGCCAACAATCAAATGGATCTAGATCTGAACCTGTAGCAGAGGAATCTCTTCAAACTTGATGAGTTTCTAACAATGAAACTTTGTAGATGGCCCTTTTCTCTCAACCTGTCAAAACATTGTAAAAATAGAGTTATTTTCGACATCAACGAAATCGACCTTCTAAGCTAGAAACCTTAATGAAAACACTACTATCGATTTGTTGAATATTCAGGGGAAATCTTCACATGTGACAACACTCTCAGTACACGGGTTTGACTACTAGATAAATCATTCGATGATAGAGTAGAACTCAACACTTGCGCTTGGCTTGGATGTGTCGATATGTAGCTGAGTTGAAGTTTGAATCGTGGCTTCTGCCTGTGATTTAGGATGATAGGTGAATCCGTGGATTTTTTCATGATGTGATTTGCATGTAGACTGATGCTTTCACCTATCAAATGTTCCAAAATTTGAGCTATCTCCAATCACAGACAACTGCGCATACAATCTTCTTCCTGCAAACCAAGATCCTTTTCATGGCAAGATGCTTTTGACCTGTCAACGCTTCTAAATGTTATAGTCGCCATCGAATAGCTGCACCTTCATTGACACCTGTATATTCAATCACTTGGGAGCCTCTATATTTTTATTATTGTTTGTGAACAAATTCTCCCATACATCGGGATGTTTAAGACACTCTATATTTGTATATATAAACAATTTCTATGATATATTTATGAAGTGTGTAGAATAAAGAGAATGACACTCAGTACTGGGATTGGTGTTGGTTTAACTTCTGTGATTTTAATTTGAGGCTTATTGTTCATGGAATCGATGAGATAAGTAGGAGATGGCTTGGATTTCAACCAATTGGTGAATTGACATGCGGGTTGGGCTTGACTGACTTAGGATTTCAATGTGGTGGCCTTAACCCTAGACTTTGGTATATGCACTAACTTTGGTAGTAGGATTAGACTTAGGTCATAGAATGCTTCACTTAATGTGCACACACCACAAGAATTTAAAAAGGCAAAAAGTATGATTTAGTCTATTTATCAATTAAGAAATATTGACAATATGCATTTGTGAAATGCAGGTTGAAGACCAAATAAAAAAGGTTTGGAGCAATCACGATCAATGAGATATGATAAGGAAACAAGAATTTTAAGACACTGGACAAAGGCTAATAAGAAAAATGGGTGAAACAGAGAGAGAGAGAGAGATAAAAAACACTCTCAAAAACCAGTGCATTTTGATCGCTAACAGCCACTTTGAAGAATGTTGCAGATTCATTGACAAAGTCTGTGAGAAAAGAAAATTTCTCCTGGTGTAGAGTAACAATGGGAATTACTGCCATGGATTGTTGACTATATAATCCTCTGGACCCCTGGATGCAAAGAAAACAACAAGTGGGAGAATGTTGGGTATGTGTTATATTCTTTGCATGTGTGTGTGTGGGCGCGTTAGATTATACAACTGCGTCTGACGATCCCTATAGTAGTTCTCTTTGTGTCATGTGAGCCTGGTGATTTCCTATAAGGGTCCCAGGGGGGAGGGGAAGTATACCCCCTCTGGTTATGTGCAACACCCTGAATTGTTTTTTTTTGTGCGGTTTTTTGCTATTTTTAGCGGATTTTGCTATTTTTAGCGATTTACTAAATTAATCTCGGATTAAGGGATTAGGGTTTTGGTATCTACAGAATACCTAAAAAAATTGTATATATTGTATGATGAATGGTGAAATTTTGGATATGAATATAAGAAAGGTTTTCCCAGTTGAGGGTTTCTGGTATAAAATCTATGTGTATGAGCCATTGATTAAATTCTGTTTTTCTATAGAATTTATATGCATTGCTTTACTTCACAGGTTTAAAAATTACAGGAATATCAAGATATCCACTGGTCGTGAAGGATTTTGGGCATACTGTCGGTTAACTTGGAGCCACTACCACCACCGCGAAGGTGAAGACTTGACCAAGAAGGGTCATTTGAGGCGACCGAGCTACATGAAACTGTACCTGAGACATCTCCGAGAGGAGAACATTCATTTTCAGAGGGACCAACTATTTCTAACCTTGGAGAGAAAGCTCTCATTTTGTATAAATCTCCAATCACTGACTTGTCGATGCCACTTCTGATACAGATTTCCCCTCCAAGGGTAACGCATCATGAGCGTTAGTTAATCTTACAAGCAACAATGGAAGAAAACATTGTTGCTTCGTCAAGGAGTCCTCATACTCCCTCTATGGTAGCCACAACCGGGGGCGTTCTGCCTCCTAACTCACCTTCACATGTCTGGGCCACTATGGTCTCAACCACCTCTACCTCAGGTAGTGGTCTGGTTTCGTCCATGGAGGCAATCACCACACCATTTACATAGAGTGCGAAGGGCCCTCCATTTTCATATGGGATGCCCAAATTTGACACGAACTCGGTCCTCTCCTACTCCACCTTATAGACTTTGGGTCTGGGGGAAGGGAGCTCAAAGGATCCTCTACAAGAGTCCATGGGGGGCACCTCATCCACTTATAATTCTTTCCCTTACAGTGGGGGTCATATACCTCCATCGTCTCCCTCACTCGACGACGCTCCCTAGCAACCTGTCTCATCGACCATGAACTACAACTTGTCCGGAGCAGGTAGTCAAGGAACTTCTTCTAGTGCCACACCATTGGGTTCTTTTTCATTCTCTTTGTTCAATGTGTTTGGTAACAACACATTCTCATCAGCTGCCATGTCGACCAGGGGAAACCCTGGTTTTAAATCACAAAATCCTGTGCAGGGAATTATTCTTCCACAGGGGGCACACACTTCTCAAGGACCTTGGAATCCATGGAAGGGATCAGTTCCCTCATCAGGGATGTCGACCGAGGGAAGCCCCTTCCATGGTCAAGGGAAACCCAGGAAAGGCTCAGGACCTATGTCCATCGGATCGGTAGGGGGAAACCCTTTCCATAACCTTTGGAACGCTACATCGGGAGCAATCCCTTCTCAGCCCTCAACGTCTTACTACGAGAGCCACCTGATGATGTCTCAACAAGAGTAGCATCTAAATGCTGGCCTAGGCCATGGTTTTTACCAGAACCCAGGCCAATAGCCTAACATTTCCTAGCAACTTGGTGCCAGCCAAATACCAGGCTCCTATCCTCCTGTACATACACAACAACCTAAGCTACCATTTCTGGAAACTTTTCATTTGCTAGACTTGTCAAGATTATTGAATGACCCAATCTGTCATGATCCACATTGGCCTGCCATGCCAACCAAGTTGCCCTTGGACATTCAAAATTTTGAAGGCAAGCCTAATGAATATCCAGAAGATCATGTGACCACATTTCATCTATGGTGCTCATTCAATTATTTGAGGGACGACTCCGTTCAGTTTCATCTGTTTCAACACATTCTTATCAGGAGTGTCACGAAATGGTACATTGAGATCGACCGCTCAAGATACTCTACTTTTGGCGAATTGGAAATGGTTTTCTTAAACCATTTTCAATTACCTGTGAGATACGATGCCGACACAGAATCGCTAGCCAAATTTGAGCAAACAAAGGATGACCATATCTTTGATCACATCCAAGAATGGTGAAACTGGAAGAGTTTGATTAAAGTACGAGTTCCACCAGCATTCCTGGTGGAATGGTTCCTTAAGTATTTGGTACCCTAGCTATCCAAGGACGTAGCAATGTCAGGGGTATTTTCATAGGAAGAAGCAATAATGAGAGATCAACAACTAGAGATGATTTACTCTCAGTCTAGTTTGCTTTACGAAGTTTTTCCATATGCACCATGGTCTATTCTTGATAATACCAGACATAAGTCTGGACCACATATTGATGACGTTGTTGGTTCAGCACAAGAAAATCCCATTGACCCACTGTCAAACCAATTGCAAAAAAATTTAATACAGTAGATAGTGGCCAGCCCAACTCCTAGTTCAACTGCTCCCCTTTCTCAAACGTCAGATGTACACAACGTGCAATCAACAAACCTAAAGTCCAGTTAGTAGGATGAAGGGAAGAAAAAGTAGTGAAAGAATGGAAAGGGAGATAAAAAACCCACCAATAACAATGGCGGGGGCAACAAAGAGAGAAAGAAGTCAAAGTATTCTTGCAACCTCTACGTAGAAGACAACCCAACTCACTTGTTCCCTCGACTCGTGGAGGCCCAAAAGTTATTGGTGCAGTAGCAACCTGCAGTGTTAACGAACCCATTTCCTCATGGGAAAAATTTAACTCAAGCCTCTGCGAATGCAGATGGGGGTAGTCAAGATCCCCTTCATCGTCTAGCAATCCCTCAACTTCGAACGTCTATATGTTGAAAGATGAAGCCCATATAGCTACTAGGTCACATAATTACTGAATGCCAAGTACTACAGAAAAGGGAAAAGAATCTGAAAACCCGTCTATTCCTCTCTAGATCGAGAGAACGATGGGTGAAACAATGACACGCATCCTGAAAGGGGAATTGAAGAAAGCTTCACATAATCCAAATGTGAGAGCCACCCAGAACTACTCTATGGTGGAGGATTTATCACAAATGCCTTGTGTGATGTCTACTTTGGAGGTCCTTCAGATCTTCCCTTCATAGAGAAAGGCTTTGTTAGCCGCCTTAGGATCTGCCAAGACATGTAATCCGAGAACTATTGTTGGCATAGGGGTAGGCCCAAGGTTCACTCTAAGAGTGCACCAACAAGCCCTAGCTACTGGCCCTTTCGACAACACCTGCGAAACCCAAAGCAACTATGAGGGGGTTGTAGGATAGAGATGTCTACAACCAACGGAATGTCAAGTGGATCAAGTACAACAACAACTCCATATGCATCAACACTTATCACCTAGATCTATCTTGCATAGTTATAGATACGATCTAACACAGTAATGCAATTAACCATATAACAATAACAGAGATCAAAGCATCAATCACACACACAACACAAGGTATACATGGCTCACCCTCTCTCTAGGGATACGTCCACAAAACTTCACTTATAATATATTAAGATAAATCCTACAGTTCTAATTTTCTCTCTTAGCTAGAATATCTTCTCTCTTCTTCTCTCATCCTCTACCGTCCTACACACCTAGCTGCAGGATGTGATCCTCGCACCTAGATGAAGATCGTACAACACCAGGAAGATTTCTCTCTCAACACTTCCTCTCTCACAGTATAATAATCTGTCAATAAACAATACTCAATATCAATGCCCAACAATAGTACCCTCCTAACCTAGGTCCTTTCAACCTCTATTTATACATTATAGTCTCTCATTGATAGCCTTAGGTCGAAACCTAGGTGTCAAAACCCTAGGTGTCTAAAACCCTAGGTCAACTTGACCCACTTTTCCCAGGCTTCACCAGCCTCTCTCTCCTTTCTTTCTACATGGTGGTAATGGTGGCTTTCCCTAATTTCTGAGTTGTCCTTGATCCATCTCCCTTGCTGATCTGTCATCCTTGATCTCCTCATCTAATGACTAGCTTTTCTGTACTTCGCTCCGGCTTTTCTGCTCTTTTGCTTACTTCGACCCAGTGATAATCACTGTGTCTTCCACGTAGTTCGCGATTGACCTTTTCTTCCTCGATATTCTCTTGCTTCCATATCCAAGGGCCAATAAGCCCTGAACACTCACCTGTGACTCATCCCAAGGCACTTCAGATCTAATCTTTCTATTTTACTTCGACTTTGTACTACGTAGTGTAATCTTTGCTTTCTACTTTGTTATGATTCCATTCCCTTGTGCAGGCTGTATTTTCTGTGTTTGGTACCTAGTTTCAGCTGCACCTAGTACCTAGAACCTTCTCCTTTTGTTTTTACTGAGAGTTGCGAGGCAGCTGGTTGTCATAGTACAAATTCATCTGACTCCCGTTCACCAATCCTTCCTTCCACTCTCCATTAAATGTCTTCAACTGCGCAGCGCCTCCTTCTATAACATAGGCAATCTCATAAGATCCAATCCAATGCGTCCTAAACTTCCCTGGGTGTCTTATGAACTTACTGTCATACACTAGTACTAAGTCACCTTGCTTGAATGTCTTCTTCTTGATGTGCCTGTCATGAAATGCCTTCTCTCATTCTTTCTGAACCTGTTGGTGAAATCCTGCAATGAATCGATCTTCCTCCAATTCAACCAACTGTGATAGCCTCTCTTGTACAATGCCAATATCATCCATGTCTGTAAATGAAATGATTATTAAGCTTGGTACCAAGTATTCCATTGGGACAACAACTTCAAGGCCATAAACCAACTTGAAAGGGGTCTGCATTGTTAATTTCTTGCAAGTGGTTCTATAAGCCCAAAGTACTGTTGGTACTCTTAAATCCCAGTCATCCCTGTTCACACTGCAAACCTTCATCAATTTTGTCTCCAAGAATTGTTGAATTCTTTAACCATTCCATTTGCTTGTGGATGGTAGGGTGTACTCTTCTGATGGTGAAATGCAAATTCTTCAATTAGGGCTTCCACTGTCTTATTGATGAAATGGGTGCCTTGATCACTCATAAGGGTCCTAGGGCATTCAAATCTAGTTATTAAGTCATCAAAGATAAAGCACATAGATGTAGTTGCACTACAGTCCTTGACTGTTCTTGCTTCAACCCATCTGGTTAAGTATTTAGTCGCAGTAATGATGTATCTTGCTCCTATGCACTTCCTTGGTGGGTTTATAGGTCCCATGAAGTCAATGGCCCATTTTTCAAATTCTTGTAGGGTCAGCTATGGTGCTAATGGAATTTCATCTCTTCGGGATGGTTTTCCAACTCTCTGGCATATTTCACAAGCTCTAGCATAATCCTTAGCATCTCTATGTAAGGTAGATCACCAAAGGCCAACTCGTAGCACCTTCTGCGCAGTTTCTTTCCCTGCATAATGTCCTCTTGCGATGCCTTCATGGGCTTATGAGAGGATCAGTAGGCACTCCTCCATAACACATCTTCTTAGTATCTCATTAGGTCCCATCTTGTATAGCTGACCAAATATCAGTGAAAATTCTGCAGCACACACAACGAGTTGTTTCTTCTGCGTAATTGTATACTCACTAGGTGATATCCCTATTGTCAGGAACTGGACGATGTCAATGAAGTGGTCATCAATCTTTCTAATGATGAGAATTTGTGCATTTGGTAGTGTATCCTCCAAATTGGTGGGTTCTTCTCCATGTTCCAACCTTGACAAGTGGCCAGGGCCCTTGTTCATTTTTCCTAGCTTAACTATGATCTCAAAATCATATTCCTGAAACAACAGGAGCCATTTGCATATCTGCTCCCCCAACACTAGTTTATTGACTAGGTATTTCAACACAGAGTGATTTGTGAACATTTTAAAGTGTCCTCCCAATAAGTAGTGGCAGAATTTTTGTAGTGCATATACCATGGCCAATCCTTCTCTCTCTGTGGTGGTGTAGTTAACTTTTGTTGTGGATAGCTTCCTGCTAGCAAAGGCTAATGGGTGATCAATGTATCCTATTCCTATCTATGCCAGTACTTCTCCTAGTGCAATAGAAGATGCATCAATGTGCATATGAAACTCCTTGCTCCAATCTGGAAAAACTAGAATGGGCACAGTGACCATCTTATGTTTCAGTGTGTCGAAGCTCTACTGGCATTCATCTTTCCACCCAAACTAGCAGTCCTTCTTTAGCAGCTTCTCCATTGGTGTTGTAATTTGGGCATATCCTTTAATGAATATCCTGTAATAGACAGTGTGTCCAAGTGCAATGCGCAGTTGTTTAATTGAAGTAGGAGGTGGAAAATCAACTATAATTGCAACTTTAGATGGATCAACCAACAATCCATGCTTGCATACAATATGGCCTAATAATACTCCAAATCGTGAGATGAAGATGCACTTCTTCAAATTTAAAGAAATTTGGCACTACCTGCATTTATCCAACATTAGCCTTAGGCATTCAGTATGGTTTTTCAACAAACTAAATACAGTCCAGTCATCAAAATATGCTTCTAAAAATTTATGCAAAAATTCTTTGAATGCTTCGACCACCACCCTAGAAAAGATGGCCAGGCATTCTTCAGTCCAAATGGAATTACTGTATATTGAAAGGATCCCCATTTTGTGGCAAACATGGTCTTATGGTGGTCCTCCTTGGAAATCTGGATCTGATGGTATCCTAAAAATCCATCTGTAAAAGAATATACCTCTTGGCCTCCCACGTTGTCTAATACTTCATCAGTGAATGGTGTAGGGAAAGGGTCATGCAGACAGGCATCGTTCAGTTTCCTGAGGTCCACACATATTCTGATTTCTCCTTTTTTCTTGTCTTGTACCACCATAGGGCTGATCCATTCTGATTCTTCGACAGGTTCAATAATCCTTGCTTCCAGCATTCTGTCGAGCTCAATATTCATTTTTCCATTTTATTTCGGATTCAATCTGTAGGGTCTTTGCTTGACTGGCTTCACATCTAGTTTCATAGGTATTTTCATCTCTCCCATAGGTCCTTTGATTCCCTTCATATCAATGAGCTTGGCTAGAAACAAGTCCTGATATTCATGCAATAATTCGGTAATCTTGTCAATGGTAGCAGCATCCCAATAATCTTCGACATTGGCAAGATTTGGTGTCTCCTATGTTCCAATATTGACCTTTCTAATATTTATTGGTTGTTCAATAAATGGTAATTCAACTCCTGGTCCCTCCACATCTCTTTGGCCTTTTGTCTCCTTGATGTTGACCTTCCTCAAGTCATCATCATCATCTGCATTGATGTTATAACAGGTCTTCAATTTTTGAAGAGGCACAGTCCATTCATCCTCTTCTTGTTCCATAGGGAGGCTAGATGCCTCTTCGAATACCTAATGCCTCACAATATGTAGTTCTTGGTCTACTGAAGGAAATTCAATTTCAAATAAAAAGCTGGTAATTTTTTTTTGAATCATACCTTCCCAATCTATGGTGATGAGGCACAGTTCTTCTTGAAGGTACCAGTTGATAGGGGTCGTATCTAGCGTGTTAATGAATCTGTGCACCCATTGTTCTTAAGGAATATCTCTCTAGGCCTTTTCACATCTTCACGCATTGTCCTTTGGGCAACTTCAACCAGTATACCTTACTTCACAGCTTACTGCTTGTGCTGAAAACCATGCCGTCATCAAGGTTTGACATTGTGTCCAGTCTGTGATGTTTCTTTTGTGTGTCCCACACCATCTTGTTGTTGTATCTTTCAGGGCCTCATTCATTGCCAACAATCATTTTTGTGTTGGTACACTTGTTTCAAAATCTGAAAGGAAGGTTTCTAGGGGGTTCAGACCATCAAATATGGGTAACTTACTCACGGTTATGCTGATCTAGCGAACTTCTATGGTTAATATAGCACATATTCTAGTAGATATTTCATACATCTGGTTCTACCAGTTCTCCAATGCTTCTTACGAGTCTGATGAACATGCATTGTCACTTCGCCAGCTTAGATTCGCATCAACTGTAGGATTGATATAATACTATTGTTTGGCTGTTAGTTTGTAGATGTTTTCCAATTCATATACATGGTCCTCTTCTCTGATGGGCTCTGTGTAATGCTGACCCTCATCTAGATCTAAGGGTGCAATGACCCTAAGGCCATCTCTTTCAAAGCTCATACATATTTTCTTCAAATCAATGACAATATAGTTGTCAAAGACCCAATGGATTCCAATCAATGCAAGGTAAGGGAAGCTATCATCAACAATTTCAATTACCTCAAAATCTTCAAAGGTTCTAACTCCATTGATGTCCACCGGGACATGCTCCAATTGTCCAAATGGGTTGACAGCTTGCTGATTAGCCATGCAAAGTCTGATAGGGGAATAGATCAGCTTGTGTTTTCCCATCAGTGCCCAAGTTTTCTTCGTCATGACATTGACCTCCGATCCTAAGTCGAGGAACTCATAGTCTATATCATATTCTCCTATCTAAGCATTCAGGTGTAATTCTTTATTTGTTCTTCTCTTCTTACCAATTTGGTGTACTGCCTTATTCAGTAAGGGGTCTATCTTCCCTAACTCATACTGATTAATTTTTGTAGTTATTTCATAGCATTCCCATGCTGAATTAACTTAAGACAAGTGTACAAAAATTCGATGAGTTTACTTACCTCTTTTCCTTCTTTATGTGCAGTCCACTGGTCAAATGCTTGAGGCATTCCATACTCTTTTATTTCCAGTCGGGTTTTTAATGAGGACCCTTGGTCTCTCTTGAAATCCTTTCTCGCTTCCTTGAAGATTTGTCTTTCTTTCTTTTCATCAAAAGCCCGAGTCTTCTCCACATCTTTCCTCATACTGGAATCTTCTGCGATCTTTCTTTGGATTGTTCTATCGTCTCCTGTAGTAGTGCCTCCTCTAGTAATAACAACAACTCTAGGGTATGTTCCACGAGGCTCAACATATATTAGTTGTACTTGAGGGTTATGCTGGGGTCCTCGTCTTTCCTGAAGCTTGGCTAGCAGCACAGGGCAGTCTTCAATACATGCTCGAAGGAGTTGCAATAACTACAGGTGGTGCACGGGTTCTGACAGTCCCTCGCTAGATGTCCTTGTTGCACGCAGTTGTAATAGATTATTTTCCCTTAGCCTCGACCCATACCTCCTCCTCCTCCTCCTCCTCTATATCCCCTGCGAGGATTGAAAGTTCCTCTTCCAAGGGAATTGTACTATGCAATGTTTCCTTCTTGGTGCACTTCGCCTTGGATCTTGTATATGTCTCTTGATCTTTCATGCATCAGGTCAAAGGCCCTACAATCTCTGTCATCATGCCCTACGGACTTACAAAATGTGAAATACAAGTTTTTGGGTGTTTGAACATACTTCTGCATATAGTAGCACTCACCAGGGCAATGTCGGTTTCTGCATACTTCACACCAAGGCAGGTTAACTTGCTTCAAGGGGGCTTGGTGCTCCTGAGGCTAAATATTCATGAAACAAGGGACAGTGTTCCGTATCATGACCTTTGGATCTTCATATTACACACCAAATATATTCTCTTTTGTCCTTCCCCTTGTCCTTCCTCATATCCTCGACCTGCAGAGACAAACTAGTCTGCTGGCTCGAGATCTGGCTCATGCCTGAGCTAGATTCTCCCATAGGTGTTGATTCAAGCTTCATGGCAATCTAAAAATCTTATGCTTGTGATGCAATATTCTGTTGCATCAAGGGAACTCTAATATGTAGTAGAAGAGCAGCGATGAACCATTCCTTGTTCTGTTCATCTGGGATCTTAAAAGTCAATCTTCTAGTTAAGGTTTTGAATCTTTGATCAAACTACCAAATAGGTTCGGAGACCTTTTGCTTGATATTATTCAGTTCCATGATACATTGTGACTCCGAATTAGGTTTCTTAAACTCTGCAATCAACGTGTTCTTGATCTCATTCAGTGTCTTAGGCTATGCAAGTCCTTGGACAAGCTTCATGTACCAGCTTAACGCATGATCCCTCAGTGTGGTACTAAATTGGTTTCTTTTAAAAACTTCGTCGGTAATGTTTTTAATGTTCCATATGGCTTCACATAGGAACCAATGTTGATCAGGATCTTTAGATCCGTCTCCACTAAAAATAGGGAGCCTCATCTCATCTGCCATGGAGCTGCCTAGGTTTCCTGTCTGAGTAGACACTGAACTGCTTGTAATGGTACTTTGTGGACTCTGGTGATTCTGACTATTCTGATGGTTTAATGTTTCTAAAACAATAGGGGGGTCATTATTACTTACTTCAGTAGTTTGTGTAGTTCCTGAGGTTTCTGGCTCGCTTTGGTGAAGTTCTTCATATTTCCCTTCTTCTATTATGGTGGGTTGTGAACATTCTTCGTCTGTCAGATATACATCTTCCCCACTATAGAAACCCTCTTTTCTGTAGTTTTTCTTCAACAGGTTCTCAAGGTGAACCCCTCTGAATACTCTTCCACTGCACATATGTCTAGCTTCTGTGTCATTGTCACTGTCTGAGTTTTTGAACATTAGCCTTTTCAGGTCCAACCAATCTACTATATCTTTAAGATGTGGTTTTCATGCAAGAGCATCTTGATTCTTAACTTCAGAAAATGCAAACATTTCCCTCTGGTTCCTTTGAAAAAGTATCTCTCGACTTGGCTATATGATTCTACTCTGTCATCAACAAATTTGGTGATATACCCTCCAATGGTACTATCAAAACAATAATCTATGACTCTGAATACATCGTTATCAACTCTCTTAACCCTTTGGATCAACGTCGATGTCCAAGCCACAAGAGGTCTATATCTGATATCAAACTATGTATCAGCTAATCTAGCCAACCACTCATGTAGCTCCTGATGGATTCCTCTGAAGAAAATCTCGTGAATGTCGGTGAAAATGTATCTTTGTAGCCAATCTTCAGTACTCAGTTCAAGGTTCTTGTTCTAGGCTTCAACAAAGTCCCTCTCCTAATCTTATATCCACTTTTGAATCTCTGTCTTGGATGGGAACCACCTTGACATTCCCTTACAAATATTATTGTCCTGGCAATGGAACCATTTAATGGGAGAGGGTCAAAACCAAGGTTCACTCCAAGAGCACACCGACAAGCCCTAGCTACTGGCCCTTTCAGAAACACCTGCGAAGCAAATGCAGTCTCACCCGAAGCATCTATGAGGGGGTTGCAGGATAGAGATGTCTACAAACAACAGAATGTCAAGTGGATCAAGTACAACAACAACTCCATATGCATCAACACTTATCACCTAGATCTATCCTGCAAATTTATAGATCTGATCTAACATAGTAATGCAATTAACCATATAACAACAATAGAGATCAAAGCATCAATCACACACACAACACAAGGTATAAGTGGTTCACCCTCTCTCTAGGGATACGTCCACATAACTACACTTATAATATATTAAGATAAAGCCTACAATTCTGATATGTACTCTTAGCCAGCAGATCCTCGCACCCAGCTGAAGATCGTACAACACCAGGAAACTTTCGCTCTCAGCACTTCCTCTCTCACAGTACAATAATATCTCAATTAAAAATACTCAATATCAATGCCCAACAATAGTACCCTCCTAACCTAGGTCCTCTCGACCTTTATTTATACATTATAGTCCCTCACCAACAACCTTAGGTCGAAACCTAGGTGTCAAATCCCTAATTACCAAAACCCTAGGTCAACTTGACCCACTTTTCCTCGGCTTCACCAGCCTGTCTCTCCTTTCTTTCTACACAGTGGTAACGATGGCTTTCCTCACTTTCTGAGTTGTCCTTGATCCATCTCCCTTGCTGATCTGTCATCCTTGATCTCCTCATCTAACGGCTAGCTTTTTCATACTTCGACCCAGTGACAATCACTGTGTCTTCCATGAAATTCACATTTGACCTTTTATTCCTCGATCTTCTCTTTCTTCCATATCCAAGAGCCAACAACTATCACACTTGATACAACTCACTTGAAATCTTTTCTCCCATACCATGTTGCATTTCATATAGTAGTGGCTTACCCCACAAAATCGTTTACCAGGAATATTTTCCGTATGGTGGTTGATGAGGGTGCCTCGACATGTGTTATGTCATTGGTGTGTTGGAAGGCCATTGGCCAACCTGTTCTATCTCCTTCACCTGCTCTTCTCATAGCTTTCGATGTTCATTCTTTTAGACCACATGGAATCATTCCTTCTTTCCCCATGCAGTTAGGAGGGAAGACAGTGTGTGTCGGAGTTGAAGTGGTCGATGGACATCTCCACTACAACCTTCTGTTAGGAAGGAGTTGGACATATTCCATGCATGCAGTGGTTGCTATAGTTTTTTGGGTCTTGTTGTTTCCACATGTGGGCTGAATAGTGACCATTGATCGATTGTCTTTCTCCAGACATGACCCTTCATTGGGGGCATCCATGGTCCCGATGATTGATAACCCACAACCTGGTGTCGTCAACATGGGGGTTGGCTTTTTCCCACCTCTCATGGGTACTTTCGATTACCCGCCTCCTTCTGGTGATGTCAAAATGATATCGGTTGTCCCCGACCAGCCTAAGGCTGAAATATTTTCAGTGTCAATGCCCCGTATGACTTACTTTAATGATCCATGGATTCTTCCTTCCCCATCAGCCATAATGGAAGAGACAGGGCACCATGGCATGTCCATGGCCTTGTCCAAGACATAAGTTGCATACTCTATAGTCCAACAAGCTTCAGCCGACCCCGATCCAAATCCTGTACCAGAGTTAGATCCAGTTCTCGAGCCTGTCTGGGCTTGAGGTTCCCTTGCCACAACTGATTCCTTAGACTTGGTATTTCCCTCTAATAAGGTGATTTTAGAGGTGTTGACTGGTCTAGATAGACCCTGGGATGATATCCATCACATATCATACTTCCTCCCAGAGTTAGGAAGAATAGAGGCAGAAGAATTTGTGTTGACTATAACTGGAGATAGGTAGTCTTATTAACCCTCTGGCTACGGATGTAGTTTATGCTGAGGGTAATATGGAAACCATTGCTAAAATGATACCTATTGATATCTCCAGAACCCCTAGAGTTGTGGAGAATGTCTTCATCGGAGCGGACTATTCCCCTAAGGAGATTCAAATCTATACATATTTATTTAAAGAATTCTGTGACGTTTTTTCTTGGTCTTACGAGGAAATGCCAGGCATTGATCCAAGAATCGTTGAACATGAAATCATGACTTAACCTGACACCAAGCCAATTCAACAGAAGCTTCATCCAATTAATCCTCGAAAAGAAGCAACTATTAAGGCTAAATTAGAGAAACTACTCAAAGCTGGTTTCATCTACCCCATCCAATTGACTCAATGGGTGTCGAATCTCGTTCCAGTCAACAAAAATCAGGGTACGATTCACGTGTGTACATACTTCCGTGATTTAAACAAGGCCTGTCCAAAGGATAATTTCCCCACTCCATTTATTGACTAGATTTTTGATGAATGCACAGGCTACGAGGTCTTTTCTTTCATGGATGGTTTCTCGGGATACAATCAAATACAGATCAAACCCGAGGACCAACATAAAACAACTTTTATCTGTCTGTGGGGTACATTTTCTTATCGCAAGATGCCTTTTGGCCTGAAGAATGCTGGAGCCACTTTTTAGCGGGCCATGTCCTTTTCTTTCCACGATCTCAAACACCTGATCGAGGCTTACCTGGATGATTTAGCATCACGATCTCGCAAGAGAGCTGATCATCCCACACACCTCCAACTTATCTTTGAGCGATGTCTCTACTATCGCATTCGCTTGAATCCAAACAAATGTAGTTTTTGCATGACGTTGGGTCGTCTGTCAGGTTTCATAGTTTTGACAACAAGGATCATGGTGGATCCTTTAAAGGTTGAGGCAATAGTTTAGTTGCCTCCCCCGTGCACAGTCCCTCAACTTCAGAGTTTATAGGGGAAAGAAAACTTTTTACGGTGTTTCATAGCAAACTATGCCAAGATCACAAAAGGTTTCATGTGTTTACTAAACAAGGGCGTTCCTTTCCATTGGGATGAAGCTGCTAAATTCTCTTTCGAAGCGTTGAAACGTGCCCTCACATATGCCCCTCTACTTCAGCCACCTAATTATAATAAAGTTTTCTTATTGTATTTGGTCATTGCAAAGTTGATCATCAGCATGGTCTTGGTTCAAGAAGACAATTTGCTTGAAGAGAACGTGATTTATTACTTGAGTTGAGGCCTGGTTGGACTAGAAATCAGCTACTCCCATGTTGAGAAACTTGCGTTTGTAGTAGTTCATGCTGTCCAATGGTTCTGTCACTATATCCTGTTTCGCAAGACCACCGTCATTGCCGTTGTGAATCCATTCCAATATGTGTTGACATGATGTGTAATTGGCGGAAATGAACTCATCTCGGGACTTCCGGTCGAGTCAGGTGATGTTATACCCGGAGAGTCGCCTATTAAAGGAGATATGTTTTTGATTGCATCTTCGGATCCCTGGTATGGAGATATACTAGTCTATATCTAGACTTTGAAGTGTCTCACTTCTGCTTCCCATGACGAGCGTCGATGTATACGCCACCAGGAAAAAAACTATCTTATTCTCGAAGACACTTTGTATCATCGAGGTATAAATTGCATCCTTCGTCGATGTATCACCTATGAAGAAGCATAAATCATACTTAACGAATTTCACACTAGAGCATGTGGTGGTCATTTTTCTGGGTTGGAAACAACCCAAACGATTCTACGAGTCAGTTATTATTGGCCAACCTTAATCAAAGATTCCGTTGAATCGGTCAAGAAGTCCCACCCGTGTCAGATCTTCTCACAGAAGATGAGGGTGCATCCTACTCCCATGTTTCCTGTCATCACCATTGGCCCCTTCAACAAGTGGGATATTGATTATACTACATGACACCCCCCCTTAGCTAGGGGGCACAATTATATCATTGTAGCAGTAGACTACTTTACCAAGAAGCTATGCCGACGTTCAAGGATGATGGAGAAACAACAACTCTCTTCTTGTTTAATTAGATAATAGCAAGGTTCAACGTCCCGAAAGATATTGTCACTGATCATGGTAGTCACTTTCAAAACAAAATGATGTCTGAATTAACATCAAAGCTTGGGTTGAGGAAAGAACACTCGTCACCTTATTACCCATAAGCGAATGGTCGGGTGGAAGCTGTGAATAAATCACTCAAGACCATTCTACAACGAACGATCAATTTGGCTGAGTCAAATTGGAATTTGATGTTATACTCGACATTGTGGGCCTATCGAACATCTGTAAAGAATGCCACTGGTTTCTCACCTTTTCAACTTGTTTACAGGTTGGAAGTAGTCTTGCCTATAGAATGCCAGATTCCATCTCTTAAGTTGGCAGTATAGTTATTGCGAGACACTTCACCGCTTGAGGAACGCTTATTATATCTTGATCATATCGATGAGAAGCAATGTGATGCAACCTTGGCTAATGAGGCTCACAAGCAAAGAGTCAAGCATCAATATGATTGGTCCGTTCATCCTCAGATTTTCTCTGAAGGCGACCTTGTCCTGGTCTATGACCAAGATAAGGATCCCCTGGGGGTAGGCAAATTCAAACCCATGTGGTTCATACCTTTCATCATGAAGGAAGTTTTAAAGAAGGGTTCTTATCATCTGGTTGAATTTGAAGGGAAAGCTTTAGCGAAGCCTAGAAATGGGCTCTCCCTCAAGATGTATTACTCATAGGTGGGTTGCCTTGGGTGACTTCTTATACATATGTATAGTTCTTATACATTTTTAGTTTTTTTCTTTTTGGTTTTATGGATGTGTCGTTTTGATGTCATCTTTTCACTATGGCATATGTCAAGTGAATTAGACATGTTTGTTGGATTTGCAGATGATGCTAGCTGACACACTTAGAGGCTTTCTTCTACAGCTTGCGTGATTTTCACACCTCAAGGCCAGTTGTTATCTTCTGGAGGTATCTGTTTAGGGGATGTCACAAAAAATGTTGCTGAATATAGTGCAATAATAGAGTTACTTCGTGATGCCTTGTCGCATGGTATCTCTTACCTCCAGGTCTAACTAGACGCACAATTGGTTGTGTCCCAGTTAAATGGGGTCTACAGCGTTTACGATCCTACTCTACATCGACGGTTCCTTAGGGTACGTCTCTTAGAACGTTGTTTTGATTACATTAGGTAATCCATGTTCCTAGGAGTTTGAATCAAATGATAGATACTCTAGCTAATCAAGTATTAGATTAGCATGTTGCATACATGAAGAGAAAAATCACACACATACACATGTAAATAAATTTGTAAACAAATGTAACCCATAAGACATAAAAAAATGTATATATATATATATATATATATATATATATATATCAAAAGTATCAAAGTATATAGGTGGGCGCAAGCACCTCAAAAAATAATGAGTCTGGTATATAACGCGGGGATTATGCCCTAAAAAATATACAAAGAGTGGCCTCGACACAAAAATGGTCCACCCTAAGATAAGCACGAGTCCGGTTGTCCCTACCATAGTGGACTACAACGTTTGCCAAATGCCAAAATAGGTGGACCCAAGTTCGTGGCACCCTAACAACGTGAGGCTGCATAGATGGTGGGATATTGTGATGTCGAACATAGGCACAGTACGAGTGAGTGCAGATAGGTTCCACTCCACTCATCTCAAAACTCTCTCAGCCTCTCCGGCTGGAGGTACACCCGCTGTTGTCGCTGGTCCGACGGCTGTTGTTGTTGCCTCTACTCGTGGACGATGCCTTCTCAGTACAAAATTAGCTGGACGCACTGGTCCCACATTTGTACATAATGGATACATAGTTTTCAGGTGCTCTGGTACACATAAAAAATTATATATATAAAAGAAATTAAAAATTAAAAATCTTTTAAAGAAAAAAGTATCTAATTCTCCTTGCTCCGCTCCGAGAGGTATGGGCATGTTAGGATCTCTGTAGAAGTTGATCCCGACATAGTGGTAGTTCTCTATAGCTGGAATCTTTCGAGACCACCAGTAAAAAAACGTATCATCGAATGCCTCGATGGTCCTCCCTCCCCTCTGTCGTGGAAACAAAGCTCCCCACATGAACATTGCTGGAAAGAAGGTCATGTGCCCCCATATAGTCTCTCGGGGACTAAGACTAGGTACCCTCTCGAAGAAGAAGGAGAAAATAATAGTCCCAAACCTGAAGTTCTTATTTTTCTTCCCACAACACTCTATGAGTTGTCTCTACATGCACTCTAGCATGGATGTACTCCAATCGAAAGCTCATGCATTTAAGCACTGTAATGCACAATGCATATGCGCTCGAGAGGCTTGATGTAAAGATGCGGATCCGGTGATCCACCCAATGAGTAAAACTATCACTTTCAGTGATAGGTTGGTGATTTTGTGGATTGGTACTTGGGAACCCACTTTATCTATTCCGACCTCACAATGTTGTTCAATCAACTCAGAAATGTTGTGAGGCCCAGAGGGAAAAGAATGAAGGTTGACTGGTTCCCCTCTCCTCGAGAGGACAATAATAAAATAAATATCTTTAGTTTTTGGAGTCAACGAATGCCCCTTGAGCATAAAAGCCTCTGCATCTGGGTGCCAGTAATCCACCAAGGCATTCAGTAGCCCGAGTTGTGCCCACATGAGTGGACACTGAAATAATTTCCATAACCTGCATTGTTTTAATGCGATGACAGTAGCAGGGTCTTCCTCGACCATTGAATCAATGTACTCATGCTCTCTCTCTCTCTCTCTCTCCAATGGACATACATCCTACAAAATGACAAGTTCAAAGGAGAGTCAAATGATGCATTTTTAAATTTTTCATATGTTGGAGGATGTATGCGGATTGTATTGGGGACATTCGCGTATGTACGTGGGAAGAATTTTCACTTCCCACATGCATACACGAGCTGTTCTTAGACAACCCATGTATATACAGGGCCGACATTTTTAAAGGTGTGCGCCCCTCCAAAAAACAAAAAGAAACGACAAAAGGAAAATTGGGAATGCAAGAGGGACTAGATTGTACTTACTTGGTCCAAGCGAAAGTTTGTTTCATCCACTAAATCTCTTGGAATCAACTACTTTCACAAATGGGTGATTTTGGCGTTTTGGTCAATTCTCAATTTGCAATGGTGATAATGAGCTGCCAGCTTCTATTTATAGACTTTTTTGGCCCTTTTTTTCATTGTTTGACCCTCGTTGTTGTTTTTTATGGCTTGAAAATCATGTAACGTAGTTCTTGAGTTTCTCATTGGATGTTATGATACACTTTACTTTTGGTTTGGAGAACTTTTTGGGAGTTGGGGCACCTTTATGGTCCTTTCGTGAAAAGTCATTTTTTCCAACTTTGTGCATTTAAGTTAGGATTCCACCTCCACTTGTTTCACCTCATTGTCTTTTTCGATTTACCATAGGATCAACCCCACTGAATTGTGACACAAAACTGTCATTGCTGCTCTAGAAGTGTCGTAATTTAGTGGTAGAGCCTACCCTCACATGGATGCCCTAGGTAGATCCTAGTTGCATTTTTGTGTCCATGTCATCATTAATGACTATAGGATCAGGAGTCCTTTTATTCTTTTCTTTATTACAAGTTTGAGACTTCACATGTCGAATATATTATCACTCTTGGCCTCACCCTCAGGACTCCCAAAAAACAAACGGGTATTCTTTTAATCCCTTTTCAGACCCTCTAAACATGAAAATATTTATGACCAATCTTGTTTCCCTTCATGCTCGCCAAACTAAAATTTGAAGGCACGTCTGTCCGGTGGTAGTTTACCCCTTTTTCAGTCTGGATGGTCAATTGTACGAACAAAGATATACTCTAGGAACTTCAGTTCACTAGAAGTGTATTCTCAGGTATAAGTTTAACCCTTTTTCGGGCCTGAGGGACTAAATTTATGAAAAAGGAACCCCCATGGAGTCCATAGTTAATCTCTTTTCAGACTCCCTAAAATTGAAAAGATCATCAAGTGAGCTTGTTTCTTCACACTCGTTAAACCAGTCCAGAAGAACATCCATTACGAAGTCCATAGTTAATCTCTTTTCAGACTCCTTAAAATTGAAAAGATCGTTGAGTAACCTTGTTATTTCACACTCATTAATTGGTTCAGAAAAACATCTACTGGCATGAGTTTACCCCTTTTTCCAGCCTCTAGATTAAGGAGGAAAAAGGTACACCTCTGGATATTCGTCTCGCCAGGAGATTTCTCCTTAATAAATTTCACCTTTTTCGGGCGAAGGAGACTAAATATAGAAAAAGGCAGTGAGTCCATATTTAATCTCTTTTAAGACTTATTAAAATCAAAAATATTGCCAAGTGATCTTGTCTTTGTCACACTCGCTAAAATGGTTCTGAATAGACGTCTTTTCGGTGCTAATTTATCACTTTTTAGAACCAACTAGACTATCTTCAAAAAAGGTACCCCAGTGGAGTCTTCTTTTGCGCTTTTTCAGACTCTCTAAAAATGAAAAACCACCCAGCTTACCTTCTCTGGGCTCATTTAAAATTACATTGAAGGATGTTATAATTGTGTCCTGTTAATAACATTTGCATTCCTATGTCTTTGGCCTAATGTCGAATCCATGTGGCTCTCCACTAAACCTTTGAATCATGCCTTATACGCAAGCCTTGTATCACTTTATCTCTACATCTTCACACCTTGACCCATGGAGGAATTTTCCCGAGTGTCCTTTTCCTGCACATGTTTCCTTTATTTGAGAATCAATGTGTTCCTCATGCTTGGAACTAGTATGTTTGTGACACTCGTTCCTCCTTTGTAACATAGCATTCTTTTATTGTTTTTCAAGCTTTCAAAATAATGAAAAAGACAAAAAAAAATCAAATATACCTTAAAAAGAGGATGGGAAAAGTATTTTCTTTTTATGGCAGCACAATGAGTCACCCTTGGACAAATCACATCCTTCCATTTTTTCGTCAAGATATGGGATTTAATATGACCTTAGGGAGTTGTTCTCGTAACATAGAGCTGTGTCCTCCTCCATTTGGTTATTCTTCCAAACATATGGATATTTTGTGTTGCCTCCGGCATCGCGAAATTATGTAATTTCATGTGGCCCGAGTCTCATCTTTCATCGTGCTATTGTCCAAGGGAGGTTTTACTCTACTTGAGTCGGCCCTTCTGCAGTTTGTCTCTTGTCCTCATGCCCGACCATCTCAAAAGTCCAATCAAAGTCTTTGTTCAAAATCAATGAATTTCTCTCCCTGATCACCGAGATCCTCTTGTCTATTCCATGATGAGCCATCGAAGACCTATGGGTAGTGAAGATGTACACTCACATTGCACTCGTACCTGAGTTATGAAGATATTGAAGTTGTTGCTCGAGCTCTGAAGGAATCATGTCCAGCCATCAGGCATTGTTTTCTTCTTGAAGATGGATACTATTCATGTATATATTTTGATTTTGAGATGTAGATCTGTTGTGTACTGTTCATGGCTAAACTTTATATAGGTATATGACATGGATCTGTAGTGTATTTTATTGGAAGCCATGATTTATTTCATCCCGACCATGGGTATGCCTGCCTCAGTGAGACAATTGTTATTTCACAGATGGCACCTCTCGAACTCTGGTCTCGGGCTCACTCGCTTCGTACGTTGGTAAAGATTTGTAATGTATTTCGGCCATTAGATTCTCTTCTGACCTCACAGATTAGGGGGCATCTTTTATAACCCTAATTTTCACCAGACATGCATACCTACCAACAGGCCATCTTACTTACTATTTTTTCCAAGCCAATATTGAATAACTCTTCTTAAAAAACAAATTTTTGAAGATGTACTCGCCCTGCACCACTAATTCTCGCCTATGTATGCTAGCTGCACCATTACTGCCTACGTACGTACACTAGCTGCACCATTACAACCCATGTATACCCACAAAATTTGCAAAAAATAAAAAGTTGCAAGGGGATACAGGCTTTTGGGTAGTTTCCTAACCAATTGACCTCCTATAGCCCATCACTGAACTAAATAACTATATTTTTAGCATATAAAAGAAGGTGTTGGGGTTCCATTCTAAGGAGAAGCATAAAAGCAGTGAAACTCTGCCCATTTCCTAATCCCCCCTTGCCCCAATAATTTACAGCCACATTGTGAGTTTCAACTAGAATTTCCCATTCTTTCCCTTCTTCCGCATCCATAAACCTATGCCTATTCTCTAGAGAGAAGTGTGAGAGAAGAAGGATACGTGGAAGTAGTTGGAGCTTAGTGAAGAGGAGCCCAGGACCGGGTTCGAGGAGCAGTCTCTAATCTCATTTTGTAAGTGACATTATGACATTAATATAAAGAAGTACTTTTGTCACCCTGCCATATGATGTGTGTTGGCACAGGGGTAGACCTGGGGTTCAACTCTTACAACAACGCACCAAAAAAACCCTAACTACCAGCCCTTTTAACAACACCTGCGAGCAAATGAAGTCTCACCCGAGGTAGAGGCAGGGGTGGTTGCAAGAATCAGGTGTCTACAACCTTACCTGGGACACAGATATGTGATTTCAACACTTAGCAAGCACTTAGCATAGGTCATTCATCAATATGCATTCCTTATTATACTTCACAGAAGGTACATAACATCACAACATTCACTTAGATCTAAGATTTCAGCACTTAGCAAGAGTAAAACAAATCAAATCCAGTAGATCAACACTAAGAATATTCATATATATCAGATCTAACATTCATTGACATCTCAGAAGCACAAAATAAGAATAGATCTATCCAATCTAATCTAAGAACTTAGCAATGAAAAACATCTAAGAATAATCACAAAGCACAACACACAATATTTACATGGTTCACCCCCACCCTGGGGCTATGTGCACCAACTCTTCTTATGTATTAGCTTTAGTCAATCAAGTTACAACACAGAGCTTATAAAAATCCTACTCCACATAGGACAATAGATCTGCATGCACCTCGCCAGATGCTCCTTCCCCGAGTAGATCTAGCACAAAGCCTCCTTACAATCTATGCACTCAACACTTACAATACTTGCACTTAGCTCTGCAAGTTTATCACATAGATCAACTCTTAGCACTAAGCCACTACTAAGTTCACCTTTTTTAGCCTCTTCTTATATATCCTAGACTTATACTTATACATTTACAAAAGTGGGCCTAAGTGTGGGTGTTGAAGGAAAATCTCCCTGCGGATAGGTAGATCTCCTCAAAGAGCTAGACTCTTAACTCTAAGACAGAAAGTGCTTATCATGGTCACTGACTTCCTTTTAGATCTAGGTGGACTAGTGTGTGAGGAGGAAGGAGAAAATAAGTACCTTTTACTGGTGTTTGTCCCTGCACGCTCTGAATTGAGCTCCAATATTTCGCTCCTCGATAAGCCCTGTAGACAAACAAAGTACGACCACTTCCTACTCTATCAATATTAGTCCAAAATAGGTCTATCTACTAAAGAGACAAATTCATGTGATATTGAACATGAATTAGAAAGAAACAATCCAAGCAAATTATATTAATGAGGACAAAACATTGCTTACATCCATAGATGAATTGCAACAATTTCGTCAAGTCCCCCTTGTCTACCCCTTTCTCAAAAGATCCACGATCCGGATGATGATAGCTTCATTGATTTCTCCCTATGATATCATAGGTCTCTTGCCTCCAAAATATCTCTGTTCCAGCACCACTTATAAGATCATAAGTTTGGTGTGATTTTCCTTTTCCAGTCCCCTTTCACCATTAGAAAGCTTGCTTATATAGATTTGGAGAGGCTCAACAACTTGAGATATCCTTGGGGAAGGTGAGGATTTTCCTCCTTCAGTTGAGGATCTTCCCTAAGATCATTGCTAGACTAGGGATTCGAGATCAACCGCCTTCTAAGAATGAAAATATCCTCCCCCCATTCATCTCAACAACTCAACGGTTGCCTAAAATAGGTAGCACACCCTCAAAAGGGCACTCAGAGCACTATAGCACTCCCCAATAGGCTTAAAGGGGCGCCAACGCTCCTAAAGACACCAATGCTCCCTTGAAAGGGCCAAAGGATCTTTATAACACTCCCAGACAGTGTAAGGGGGAGCGCCAGTGCTCCCAGAAGAGGTATAGGGGAGCGCTCTCCTTCAAAAGCTTAGTTTTTTGAGTGTTTTCAGATGGCAAAAGGTTCATGAGCCTGCTAACTCATTTCTCATCTTCCAAATTAAATGTTTGAGGTGTTTCAAGTGTCCTTCTCATGTCATTATAGGCACAACATAGGCATCATGGCAACATGCTTTCTTTGACACTTGCGACACTTGTGAGCAACATGCAACACTTGCGACCTTGTGAGCAAAATGTGACACTTGCGACCTTTGTAATGATGACACTTGTGACACTATCAAAGTGAGTATTTTTTATGTGTAACAGATTTCCCCCTTAAGTATGAAGTTAGAAGGCAGGAACTGATAACTGAAATGATTTATAGACTTTCAAGCAAGGGTATAGACGCAGAGAACTTGACAGAAGCTGCACACAAACATCCAACAAATATTATGACATGTTTCAAACCCAAGGCAGGCATACCTATGCTTGGGTGATCAAGACTTGCAAGATATGGCCACCATAAAATACACTATGGATCCATAATTGTATTGATAAAAAGGTATAGCCACTAAAAATACACTGTGAATCTATACTTTTATGACATGAACTGATTGTAGCCATGAAGAATACACAGTGGATCTACGAGATGACAAGACATAGCCACGACCAATACAAAGTGGATCTATGTAACAGTATATGTGTGTCATTGTTCAAGAGAAACTCCTTCGCAACCTGGGAAAAGCAGATATCAAAGGGATCACTCAACCCAGGGTCTTCTTACCGATCCCATTGTAGTACGAATCTAACCATGTGAATAGATGTCCTGATGTCGAACATGGAAGAAACCACTTGATTACCAGTCAATGATGTAAACCATTAACAAGCACGAGGGAGATCACCATTAATGTCAATGATTCCCAAGGTACTCTAGTACACTCCAACAAATGTGAATGGATGAGCTGAAGTTGAACATCCATGGAATCATCTAATCAGAGGTCAATGATGTAAACCTACTGTCGAATGTGAGGAGGCCTGCCATTGAGGCATGCAGGTCCCAAAGTACTAATTGGTTTCTAGTTCTAGTTCCTGGATAATGTGTTGAAGTCAATAGGAATAGACTCATCAAAGGAGGGCCTTGATGTATCCCCCATCAATGACATGAAACAGACACAGAGATGTAATTGGTAGATCAAATGAACATGGACTGACACAGGTATTGAGACAAAATATTTGTGATGGCTGACTCTCGAGGCGGATACTTCCCTTGAACACTGAGGCACGACAGCAGAAACATGACATGGACCAAAAATTTATGATGCAGTGGATGTTGTGACTTACGTCAGGTGACCCAAAGGAGTGAAATAAACTCAAAGGATTGGCTCAGTGCATAGGTTTAGTGGATTATAGTGTGTGCAAAAACATAGTGTCGTGTTCAAGGGTGACTCGAAGAGTTATTTGGTAATGTTCTCAAAAAACTGCTTGGCTTGCTTCTTTCAATTTCCCCCCCATCCAGATAGATGAGTACCTATTTTTAATTTAACAAGCTTGAGGAGGGTAACACATGCTCGATAAAACTCACCTTCGGTAAGTTCCTCTTCCTTAGTTTAACGAACAGGAAGAAGTAAGGGTTTGGTCCCATATGGGCCTGTCGATGTTTTGTTTAGTGAGTCCAAAGACAGAAAACTCGAAGGTTTTTCATGACTATAGAGTCTAGAAAAACACTTAAAAGAGAACTCTCTCAGATCATTTTTCGTAAAGTAGTCTGACGAGACCGAAAAAGAGATAAACTATCGCTCAACAGACGTTTTCTTCAAATAATTTAAAGAGCGTGAAAAGAACAAGGTCGCTCGGTAATCTTTTCATGTTTAGAGAGTCTGAAAAGGACTTAAAGATGGATCCAGTGTTTTCCTTTTTCGTAATGTTAGTCTCACGAGGCCGAAAAAGAGATAAATTATCACTCGAAAGACACCCTTTCAAACCGTTTAACGAGTGGGAAAGGAAACAAGATCACTCGACAATATTTTCATGTTTAGAGAGTTTGAAAAGAGATTAAAGGAGACTCTAGGGGTTTCCTTTTTCGTGTATCCATACAGGTCTGAAAAAGAGATAAAAGTCTACCTGGATGCATTCTCATTTATTTACGAGCACGAGAAAGAACAAAGACTAAGCTCGGTATGCCCCCAGCTTGAAAACTAGTGGCTTAACTCCAGAAAGATCATCAAAGGCTGGAGACATGCCCTCCAAGCTTCGATTCATTCACCGGCTCTGAGGTCATCAACAATTTCTCTAGTAGATGAGAAAAATGAGAAGGGTGGATGAAAAGAAGGTTCAAGAGAGGTGACTGTTTCATTTTTTAACGAGCTTGACACAGGAAAAGAACTATGCTCAAAGCCTCTGTTTCATTTTTTAACGAGCTTGCCACAGAGAAGAGAAACTATGCTCATGGTTGCTTCTTGATCATGGCTTCCAAGAGGATAATGCTCTGGAAGGACACCATGTCAAGGGACAAAACTCGGTCATGGCTTCCAAGATATCTTCGTCGGATGGAAGACAATCACTTTGGAAAGGACACATGTCGAGGGTCGCGATAGGAGTAAGGATATCGGGCTCCAAGAGCCCTACCGAAGAGATCACCATGTCCACTACCGTATCCAAATCGTCGGAAGTTGAAATCATGGGAGATGATGAAAAATCAACACCAGGAGGGGAAATAGATGATATATCTATCCGAATTTCTTCACGAGGGGGAAGAAAATAGGACTGGTGACAGTTATTATCCTAAGGTAACGTGTCAATGCGAAACATTTCCAGAATAGATTCGTCCGAAGGAAAAATTGGGGAAATGTAGTCGATTGCAGACGACAAGGAACTCAACCATGATTGTATCGAGGAACTGTCAAGTGCCAATAGATGTTGGGCATCTGACAAGGGAGAAGTAGATTGGGTAGAAACGTATGACGTTTTGGCTGGACTAAGTGGCATGGTGTCACTTAGTGCATCGAATTCCAAAGGAAAAGGTACAATCCAAGGGTCATATGATTCCAAATATTGATACGTCGTGGTCGAAATCATATCGACGCTGGAAATATGATCTGTAGTCAGTGGAAGTGGTGTAGGGAAGGTACCCATGAGGATAGAATCTTTCAGTAAGCCAACACTAACACTTTCATACATGATCTTGTGGTCTCCCAAGAAAGGAATATTGTTGGTAGCGGGAATGTGAGTATCGGTCGTACAAAAATCCAACTGATCAACAGTGACAATTTTTCCCTGGTGAGGAAATTGTACACATCGAAAGACCGACAAGGCAACGACAGTCATAGCATAAAACCAACTTCTTCCAAGTAACAAGTTGTAATCGAGGGGAGCATCGACCACCTCGACATCAACAGTAACGGTTTTGCCACCCAATTGGATGGGTAGGGACTGTAAAATCCCATGGGGATGAAAACTCTCCCATCAAAGGTGCATAACATCATTGGGGATTTGTTGACTGCTGGTGACTTTAAACCTTTCCAACACGTTAAATACATGACACAAGTTGAGGCTCCCTCATCCAGAATAGTTCGATGGATTTCTTGATTGTGAACAACAACATCAACTTGGAAAGCAAGTTGGTGGGAGAGTCGAGACGCATAATTATCCAGGTTAAACATGATCTGATTGGACGACTCAGGATCAACAGTGCAAAGAGCAGTCAAGAGAGTTTTATGTTGATTGGGACAGTGCTGTAGAACTTCTAACACAGACATAGCACACGGTGCTTGAGCCAAATCTTCAACAATGTTGTAGTTTTGGGCAGCGCATGAACTAGGATTAAAGGTAGCTTTGTGGATAGTGCTCTTAGGAGGGCGTAAGATAGAGTCAAATGTGTGTTTCTCAATCTGAATTGGTCCAGACGGAGGATTAACCAAAGGAGGACTAACAGAGGATGATGATGGATCCGGTAAAGTGTTGGCACCGTTAGTGTCTTTTCCTTTTTCAGGGTTACCTGGTGTGTCGTATGTCTTAGAGAGAGTGGTCAAATTAATCCCATTAAACATATAAATATGTGCACTCGACGAGGCCTCACCATTAGGGTCGCTAGAACTGCCCCCAGGAGAGGGGGTTTGAGCAACCATGGATTGTTGCTGCGGAAAAGGTTGAGTAAGCACAGCGGGTTGTGACTTCCCTTGGAATATTTTGACCACTTCATTGCGAAGTGGACAATCTTGAGTGTAGTGATCGTCACCACAAATGATACACGGGAATTTCAATTTCCGTTGTGGTTGCTTTTCGGTAGCAGGTGTTTGATTCTTGGGTTGTTCATTGTTATTTTTTGATTTATTCTTTGTCTTCTTCTTGCCTCCAGATTGTTGTCAAGGGGCAGATTGAACTACATTCACCTTAGATATCTGAGTTTGGGGGGAGGTAGAGGAGGGTGTAGTTGATTTGGAAAGAGATTGAGTTTTGACGGAACCGATAACACCATCCGCATGAGATGAGGATGATGGCTTAGAAGGATCAATATTAGCTCAAGAAGCATTCGGAAGCAAATCATACAAAGTACTAGACTGGGAATAAACCAAATCTAAGTACTGAGCCTGAGTGATGGCTTGTTCCTCTATGACCGCACCACCCATGGCGACATCGCGAGCGATCAGGGGTAACAGTGATTTAGTAAACCATTCTGCCAAGAGCATGTCAAGAATGACTTCCTTGATCATCCTTCGTCGTCGCCTCCACTCATGAATATGGTCAGAGATATGCACAGAGTTAGTTTGATGAAGGGAGGTCAAGAGTTCAGTACATGTCTCGTAGCTAATAGGCAGTTGAAAGTGCATGAGGAAAGACATGGAAAGGGAATTGAAATCATGAAAAGAAGCACGTGGTAGTTCAATGTACCACTTTGCTGCTGAAATGGTAAGCATTCACTGGAAAAGATGCAAATGTATAGAATCATCCATGAGGGAGTTTGATGAACACCACAAATGGAAAGTCATCACATGGTTGTTTGGATCTTCACCAGGGTTTCCATCAAATTTTGGAATATCAGAAGGAAGCTTAGCCGGAATGACTGGCCAAACCGGTGAATGAGAAATAGGATCATTAGTTAACTGAGACAAGTCTGGGAGATCCAGAGTCACAAGGAAAGGTAGTTATCGGTTAATGTGTGAATCATACTGGTGTGGCATAGGAACACCAGTAGGACCATAGACTGGGTTAGGTGGATAGTTGTAACCAGTAGGTCCTCCTACGTAGAGTTGTTGTTGGCTAGGGTAAGAAGGATTTGATGGTGCATGAGAAACATGGGCGTAACCCAGTGGGTTCTGAACATTATAGGCCGGGTGATTTATTTGCCCATGAGGAGGATAAAAATTTTTTCCTTGAGAATGGTAAGAAGTAGATCCTGAAAGTGGATACACATGAGGCCCATAATAAGGATAAGACTGTGGTCCCGGAGAACTCCAAGTGGTGTTTTGGATACCGCCCAGATAAGATTGCCCGTAAGATGTTTCGAAAGGGACAGGATTGGATACTCCTCCTAGTGGTTTATTATACAAGTGCCCCCCAACGTGGGGTTGAGTAAAAGTGCCTCCTGAAGATACTCCCCAGGATTGTGAAGGGTTTCCAGCAAATGAGGGTTGCCCCCTACCAGTGGTGGATGTATGACCAGGGTTTGACTGGAGAACGGAGGTTTCCCTCCAGGAGGAGCATGAACAGGGGGTTGTCCCCTGGGAGGGGTAGGCCCACCATGGAAAGGTAGTCCTTTGGGAGGGAAACGTATGTTGGAGGGTGGTTTCCCTCCAGCTGGTTGCGTTTGGCCAGTAGGGGTCTGCATTCTCAGGTGAGAAGATGTCCCAGCAGGATCGTGTGGAACATGCAGTGCTGTAGAGTAAAAACTTGTAGAAATAGAGGTAGAGATTGAAGTGCTTTGGGGATGAGTAGAGGTGATGAGTCCAACATTAGGATGGAATTGTGTTGGTGTAGAAGTAGGGTGAATAACCTGATCGACTGGGTGATTCATGGTTTGACCGGATGGTCCTGGTTCACTGGAAGGGTCATGAGGAGGAAAGGGTTGTTGAATAGATTTGAAATGCTCATAGACATCGCGTCCTGATGAAGTCCTCCATACAGAACGAGTAGGTGTGGGATTGGTTGCTACTACGGTACTAGGACGAACAAGAGTCCTATACTCGTCACCAAAGAGTGGTTCCATGGATCCCATATATGTTTCGGTAAAGATCCTCTCTGGTAATCATGGGACTTCTTCATCTATGACGTTCCCAAGGGAGTCTAAATGAACCAAAAATGGTTCGAGAGGAGTTACCGACATAGGTGTGGTGGGATTTTCAACCATGCCCAAAGCGTCTTCTAGGTTATCTAATGGGGGAGCAATAGCACTTCCGACGTCAGATAGATTTTCTACCTCTCTACGATAGTTGTCTTCTGGAGGGTTAGAAGGTAAGAGTTGATAGCCTTCCGGAGGTATCCCTTGCATCCTATGTGATCGGCGAAGACCTTTATCATCTACGAGCTCAATTGTGGAGAATAACAGATCACACTGAAAATCTAGGGCCAACTAACAAAAAGAAACAACATACACTAAGAAATATAGGAATCAACGAAGCAGACAAAACTTCTCTCGATGACCGTACTAGTTGGTGATGAAATCCAATGTCTCGTGATCAAGTCGAGAAGGGGCAGGGATATGGTGGAATAGTTACAATGGTGACCTGCTTAACAGACTTGTGCCTTGGTGCAAGCTTCCACGCAGTAATTGTGGATTTACCCTCCAAGGAGCCCGACTGAGTTTGACCAATGTCTGCTCAAGGTATAGTGAGACTTCCCTTCACTATCACCTTGTGTAAGACCCTAAAGATTATGGCCACTAAGGTTACCAATTCATAGTCAACCCCTGGGCGGGTACAGTCGACAGTCCAGTCCGAACGTACAGGTAGGGTATCTAGCTCGAAATCAACTTGAAAGGATTCCACTCAACATTGTGGGTATACCTTTAAGCGATCCCCATAATACAATCTGACTACTACAATCAGTCAAACCACAGATGGATAATCTCCGTATCTTTCCCAAGTATGATCTCGTGCGTAACCCCTGTTCGAGAGGGGGATCCTAGGCAGACTTATACGACATTTGGATTTGACTCTTCCTAGCTCAGGATGCTAATGTTTGTTTTGGAAACTTTGGAGAGTTATGCTTACAACCTAATCCAAAGTGCTAACACTAGTCTATTGTTGGTGGAAGATCCTAAAAATAAAAATGTTCTAGATAATTTTTAATTAGCGTTCATTTTATAGTTGTTCTTTACTCAAAGGGTGCACAGAAGTGAAACTAATGGAATGATGACTAAATGCCCAAAAAGATGCATGAAATATGATAAGCAGACGTTTCTTTTCAATCAACACCTATTTAAGGGAAAGAGAAGGAGTCGTTTTCACTTTCAAATACTAATATGAAAAATCCTCTATCAATTGGTTCTCAATTGAATCCAATGCAACGCTAAAACATTTTTGAAAAATGCCTTCTAATATGCAAATCAAGCACTAAAATGTAACCTTTTCATTTGTATGTGAATGATAACTAATTCAATGCGAAAGACTTCTCCTATCAACTACCTTTTCAGATCAAGGAGATTCAGACAAGCATGATCAAATTTCACATACACAACATACACCCTCTTGTTGTGATTGAAGAAAGAAGCAAACAGAGAACAAAAATAACAATGCAAAAACCAAACAATTCACACAAAAATGAAGTGTTCAAAGAAAAATGACCTTCAAAAAACCAAGTGAGAAGAGTCACAGACTTCAGATGTCCTTCACCGGAGTTCCCGCTCAGTCGGATAGGAGAGGAAAAAAGCAGCAGGTTGATTTCAAGCTCTCAACAGAAAAAACTCAAAAAATAAGGGAGAAGGGCATAAAATATGAACAAAAAGGTGTTTACTTCTCAGGAGGAAGCATGTCAAAGGTCAAAATAAGAATCATTGAATCACCAAGCAGCCCAGCAAGTGAGAAAAAAGGGTTTGGACCTTCAAAAATTGCAATTTTTAAGAGATTTTGGGAAAAAAAGGGTTGGCGCTCTAGTATAAGGGCCACAAAAGCGTTATAAATCTTTGTCTAGTAGCTTAAGGGAGTGTTGATGCTCTTCTAACAAGGCAGGGGAGCGCTGGAGTCCTAAAGCTCAGAAAAAAGTCCAAAACCCCAAAATTTCAGTCAAAATTTGACAACCAGGCTGAGTGTGATGGGGTAAAGAGTCAATCAGCAAGTGTAATCAGATATCAAGGGGTGAACAAGAACGTAAAACAACAAAATTTAAGACAAGGTCTATGAGGAAAAATCAAAACCAAAAGTTTCGATTTGATTCCTCAGTGGAGTCGCCAGTTTCTGTTGAAGGAAAATCTCCCTGCGGATAGGTAGATCTCCTCAAAGAGATAGACTCTTAACTCTAAGACAGAAATTGCTTATCATGGTCACTGACTTCCTTTTATATCTAGGTGGACTATTGTGTGAGGAGGAAGGAGAAAAGAAGTACCTTTTACCGGTGTTTGTCCCTGCACGCTCCGAATTGAGCTCCAATCTTTCGCTCCTCGATAAGCCTTGTAGACAAACAAAGTACGACCACTTCCTACTCTATCAAGATTAGTCCAAAATAGGTCTATCTACTAAAGAGACAAATTCATGTGATATTGAACACGAATTAGAAAGAAATAGGCCAAGCAAATTATATTAATGAGGACAAAACATTGCTTACAACCATAGATGAATTGCAGTAGTTTCGTCAAGTCCCCCTTGTCTACCCCTTGCTCAAAAGATTCACGATCTGGATGATGATAGATTCACTGATTGCTCCCTATGAGATCATAGGTCTCTTGCCTCCAAAATATCTTTGTTCCAGCACCACTTATAAGATCATAAGTTTGGTGTGATTCTCCTTTTCTAGTCCCCTTTCACCATTAGAAAGCTTGCTTATATAGCTTTGGAGAGGCTCAACAACTTGAGATATCCTTGGGGAAGGTGAGGATTTTCCTCCTTTCGTTGAGGATCTTCCCTAAGATCATGGCTAGACTAGGGATTCGAGCTCAACTACCTTCTAAGGATGAAAAGATCCTTCCCCCATTCATCTCAACAACTCAATTGTTGCCTAAAATAGGTAGCGCTCCCTCAAAATGGCACTCAGAGCGCTATAGCGCTACCCAGTAGGCTTGAGGGGGCGCCAGTGCTCCTAAAGACACTAGCGCTCCCTCAAAAAGGCTAAAGGAGCTTTATAATTCTCCCAGACAGTGTAAGGGGTAGCGCCAGCGCTCCCAGAAGAGGTATAGGGGAGCACTCTCCTTCAAAAGCTTAGTTTTTTGAGTGTTTTCAAATGACAAAAGGTTCATGAGCCTGCTGACTCATTTCTCCTCTTCTAAATTAAATGTTTGAGGTGTTTCAAGTGTCCTTCTCATGTTGTTATAGGCACGACATAGGCATCATGGCAGCATGCTTTCTTTGACACTTGTGACACTTGTGAGCAACATGCGACACTTGCGACCTTATGAGCAAAATGTGACACTTGCGACCTTTGTAATGACAACACTTGTGACACTATCAAAGTGAGTATTTTTTATGTGTAACAGTGGGTAAACCCATGGGATGACATCCCCATCCCATTACATTATCCCCCAAAACCCCAAAAGAACTCAAAGTGGGCCAAGATCTCATGATCTCTTCTTTGTCTTGCGTGCTTCCTTATATAGGGTGTCGAAGTCCCAAAAATGGTCAAATATGACCAAGTATCTCCCACAACTTGGTGAAGGGCCAACAGGCCCCCAACACTCACCTGTGACTCATGCCAAGTCACTCAGGTCTGATCAATTCTACTTTGAATGCCTCGAGCTTGACTCGAGCTGCTTCGACCTATTGCATTGCAATTGCTTCTTTCTTGGTCAAATCCTTGATGAGTATGACATTCACCGGCCCTTGTAGGCATTGTTGTGCTGAATTCACGACCTGTTCCATCTTTGTTCCTTGGTTTGCGATCTCTATAAATAGATGACATGCCTTATCCTACAAAGGTTTAAGTTAATGAGTTACTTCCATTACCTTGCTTTGGATTATATGGATCTGCTGCTATGCTATGCGCTGCCCGTGAGATCGTTTCATTTTCTCTATGGGTGATAGGGCCTTCAGCTGCACCTGTATATTTTTGGCTTCATGCTTCGCCTCCTGGAGCTGTGACTCCAATTTGTGAAATTCAAGATTCTCGGTTAGGTTCTCATGTATCTACGCACTTATGCTACTTAATTGTTTGCATTCCTCAGTGAGTGCTTTAATCCTTTCTACTGTGCTTCGGGCAGTCATGTTTTGATGGTCGTGCTCTTCTTGTGGGGTACTGTAAATGTGTTGAACTTTCACATAATAGATCTAGCTAAACAATAATACACACATTTGCAGATAGAAATTGAGAAAGAAGAAGCAAGAGAGAAATAATGGAATAATTCTCATTAACCGTATTCCACACTCAAAGAGTGAATAATTTACAATCTATATAGAATAAATGAGTAACTAATGAGCCATAGTGGTGGTCTAGATTTATCTGGACACACACCAACAATTACAAGAGTAAAATGCCACCTAGTCTAGTCTCTCAAGCAGTTACAGGAGTGAACTGCCACCTGGCTGAGTTAACTAGTCAACTAGTCTTCAGTTAATTGATTGAACAAAGAGTAGAGAGTTGGTGATAATCCCAATGTTGCATGGTGACAAAACCAATGCAACATATAAACTCAACTCAACTAGTCAAACTGAAGTGTCAATTGAAAGAGAATATTCTCCAGGTGGAATATTCTCCTCTAAAATATAGGAGACTAGATAATGACTAATTATGACTAATAAACAAGGAATAACCTTAGAAGAAATAAATCCTATGTTGGATCATGTTGTCATTGATGCCAATGGTTTGATTGATTGATGTCATTGATTGATGTCAAGTTATTGATTGATGTCAAAGTATTGATTGATTGATGATTGATGTAATATAATATGTATTGTCCTTGATGAGAATGCATAGATGAAGATGGATCAATGAGTTGTCATTGATACATGATGAAGATGGATCGATGTAGTTCCATTGGTATATGATGCATTGTTGGAA
>ML786893.1:223723-233839 GCA_009831015.1 Picea engelmannii | reverse complement strand
TTACAATGCATAAAATAAAAAATGATAAGGAACAAAAGGCAGTTGCTAAGCAACCATGTCCTTCACTCCAAGAAGACCTCACAACTGTGCAAGTTTGTGCTCTTTGAAGATTTTGTTGAAGATGTAGATGTCTGCATGGATCTAATGAAGTATATGCATCATTGGCATTTCCACACATGTCCACTTTATCTTCTTGTAATGAATAATATCCAAATAAATTTTGGATGAAATTTTGAAAACCGTGCGACCATTTTCAAAAAAATGCTGAAAGTTTGTTGATTTTAAAACCATCATAACTTCACTTTCCGAACTCCGTTTCGGACGATTTGTTTTTTGAAATTGGATATTTTCCTGAGAGGAATTCAAATATCCAATTTTTTTCTGCAAATGTTTCTAAGAAAATATCAGAATGGCATCTGATGTGCATGACTCCCTTTTTGACTCCTGAGATGCATGCATGGTGCATGCAAAAGTTTTTGCATGTGACTTCTGAGATGCATGCCATATATATTTCACATGAATTTCAGAAAATAATTTTGAAATGGAGTAGACATCATCTTCAATTATTGGAATACTAATTTCTGCAAAAACGTTTGTAGAAGACTCTTCATAATAAGAAGCTTGATCTTTTGATGGCTTCTCTTCTGGCTCTATCTGTTTGACCTCTTGCATGAAATATTCACAATATTATTTATTCCCAAATAGAACCTCCAATCTGGTCCATAATTCATTTGGAGTTTATCCTTGTGATTCTTCATATACTTAATGGAAAATTTCAGGAGACACAGACATGCCGATACTTCCTATGGCCATATCTTGTCTATTGAGAAAGTCATTTTTCTCATCGACAGAATCAGGCTCTGCTTCCATTTCCATAGTTATTTGGTACAAGCCTCTACATCTAAGATGAAGTAGAATTTTTGGCTTCCATTCCAAATAGTTATGAGGCGTGAGAAGTATTTTTGATGAATAATCCATCTTTTTGTTGTCTTCAATCTTTTGTACCTGCAAACAATTTTGGTGTATCTTTTTCTTAGCAGTTCATCATCTCTGATACCATGTAAATATGTTGAACCTGCAAAGAATAGATCTAGCTAAACAATAATACACACATTTGTAGATAGAAATTGAGAAAGAAGAAGCAAGACAAAAATAATGGAAGAATTCTCATTAACCGTATTCCACACTCAAAGAGTGAATAATTTACAATATATATAGAATAAATGAGTAACTAATGAGAAATAGTGGTGGTCTAGATTGATATGGACACACACCAACAGTTACAAGCGTAAAATTCCACCTAGTCTAGTCTCTCAGGCAGTTACGGGAGTGAACTTCCACCTAGCTGAGTTAACTAGTCAACTAGTCTTCAGTTAATTGACTGAACAAAAAGCAGTGAGTTGGTGATGATCCCAATGTTGCATGGTGACAAAACCAATGCAACATATAAACTCAACTCAACTAGTCAAACTGAAGTGTCAACTGAAAGAGAATATTCTCTAGGTGGAATATTCTCCCCTAAAATATAGGAGACTGGATAATGACTAATTATGACTAATAAAAAAGGAATAACCTTAGGAAAAATAAATCCTGGGTGTGTCTGAAGTAACTCCAACAGGTACTTGGTATGGTCTGAAGCTCTAATTCTACAACTCTTTGTTGAATTTGCTTAATAACTTCATCAAGCTTCATCACTTGGCTTTCTAAGGGTTCTTCTGCTTTATGCTCTAAGCCAATCACAGAGAGAAATGCTCTGTTGACTGCTTGTTCGATCTCGATATGATTCAAGAGAAATTGCTCCTTTTATTTTTGGATATTCGCTCTGTCTTCTTCCAATTTTTCTTCGAGAGCATCCCTCTCTTTTGTATAGCTCGACGTTGCTCGATGATTTCTTCCTATTCTTGCTTTAAGGCCTAGGTGGCTTGCGTGGTTTCTTCCTATGCTTTATGAAGGCATGCTTCGAATGTGGCAACAATCTTGTGAAGTTGAACTGGTTCATCTCCCTCTTATGTTTTTCCTTCTGGTAGGGGTGCAGTGGAGACTACGCGGCTAGACCGAAGTGCCTATTGCACTCCTTAGAGATCGCTCTCAATTCTGTTGTACATTGCCTCTTGCTCGGCTTCCTGCTTTTCTGTTATTTCTTCTATAGCTTCGTTCATAGTGGCGAGGAGGAAAATGAAGTCATCTGGGGTGAGCATGGTCTTCATCTTGGTTACAGGGGTTCTAGGTTTCTTTCTGGAGGAAGGTTTCAGAGGTGAAACCTTCCTTTTCTTCGACGAGTCCTCTTCATCTTGTGGCCTCTATTCGACTTCTTCACCATTACCTTCTTGCTCGGGTGTAATGGATGGGGTCCTTACAGATCTATTGTATTTATCCTATATCTCCTCATCCTTCTTCATCTTCATTGTTTTCTTCGTCTTACTGGGCCTAGGTGTATGTTGTGCAACTTCTGGGCTATCAATGTCGGACAATTCTACGGGGTCTACTGAAACAATGAGGTCTTTCGACCATTCCTTGGTGATTTCCTCTAGGTGTTCTTCTGTCAGCTTATAATAATACTGTAACTACTCTTTGTTCTCATTAACGCGTGTTGTTATGTAAATGAAGTGGCGGTCCACGCTGAACTTCATTAAGGGCCTAAACCTGAAGAGGGTATTCAGGGTTATCTGAGGCTCAAGCTGGATGGTGCGCTTAAACTGATTGTAGTAAGCATGGAATATGACATTAGATTTCCATTTTTTTCTCATATCATTCGAGTACCATAAGGTACTGAACTTTGCGGCTAAGGGCTCAAAAGGGTAGAGGTCCGGGAAGGTTGCATCTTCCGGTAGATCCCATGCAATGAAAGCTATAAGTATCAAGAGCCAACTAAAATGGAATTCATGCCCCTGATCTAGGATTCTCTGCAGTCGATCCCTAGATTGATCCCCAGGTACTTTGCCCAATTCATTTGTAGTCCCTCTGCGCACTTTCCTGCGAGGTAGGGCCTACCCTCACATGGATGCCCTAGGTAGATCCTGGTTGCATTTTTGTGTCCATGTCGTTGCTAATGACTATAGGATCAGGAGTCCTTTTATTCTTTTCTTGATTACAAGTTTGAGCCTTCACATGTCGGATATATTATCACTCTTGGCCTCACCCTCGGGACTCCCAAAAAATAAACAGGTATTCTTTTAATCCCTTTTCAGACCCTCTAAACATGAAAATATTTCCGAGCAATCTTATTGCTCTTCATGCTCGCCAAACTAAAATTTGAAGGCATGTATGTCCGGTGGTAGTTTACCCCTTTTTCAGTCCGGATGGTCAATTGTACGAACAAAGATATACTCTAGGAACCTCGATTCACTAGAAGAATATTCTCAGGTATAAGTTTAACCCTTTTTTGGGCCTGAGAGACTAAATTTATGAAAAAGGAACCCACATGGAGTCCATAGTTAATCTCTTTTCAGACTCCCTCAAACTGAAAAGATCACCGAGTGAGCTTGTTTCTTCACACTCGTTAAACCAGTCCAGAAGAACATCCATTACGGAGTCCATAGTTAATCTCTTTTCAGACTCCTTAAAATTGAAAAGATCGCTGAGTGACCTTGCTATTTCACACTCATTAATTGGTTTAGAAAAACATCTACTGGCATGAGTTTACCCCTTTTTGTGGCCTCTAGATTAAGGAGGAAAAAGGTACACCTCTGGATATTCATCTTGCTGGGAGATTTCTCCTTAGTAAATTTCACCTTTTTCAGGCTAAGGAGACTAAATATAGAAAAAGGCAGTGAGTCCATATTTAAGCTCTTTTCAGACTTCTTAAAATTGAAAATAATTTCGAGTGATCTTGTCTTTGTCACACTCCTTAAAATGGTTTTGAATAGACATCTTTTCGGTGATAATTTATCAATTTTTAGAATCGACTAGACTATCTTCGAAAAAAGGTACCCCAGTGGAGTCTTCTTTTGCGCTTTTTCAGACTCTCTAAAAATGAAAAACCACCGAGCTTACCTTCTCTGGGATCATTTAAAATTACATTGAAGGACATTATAATTGTGTCCTATTAATCACATTTGCAATCTTGTGTCTTTGGCCTAATGCCGAATCCATGTGGCTCTCCACTGAACCTTTGAAGCATGCCTTATATGCAAGCCTTGTATCACTTTGTCTCTACATCTTGACACCTTGACCCATGGAGGAATTTTCTCGAGTGTCCTTTTCCTGCACATGTTTCCTTTATTTGAGAATCAATGTGTTCCTCGTGCTTAGAACTAGTATGTTTGTGACACTCGTTCCTCTTTTGTAACATAGCATTCTTTTATTGTTTTTCAAGATTTCAAAATAATGAAAAAGACAAAAAAAAATCAAATATACCCCAAAAAGAGGATGGGAAAAGTATTTTCTTTTTATGGCAGCACAATGAGTCACCCTTGGACAAATCACATCCTTCCATTTTTTTGTCAAGATATGGGATTTAATATGACCTTAGGGAGTTGTTCTCGTAACATAGAGCTGTGTCCTCCTCCATTTGGTTATTCTTCCAAACATATGGAGATTTTGTGTTGCCTTCTGCATCGCGAACTTATGTAATGTCATGCTGCTTGAGTCTCATCTTTCATAATGCTATTGTCCAAGGGAAGTTTTACTCTACTTGAGTCGGCCCTTCTGTAGTTTGTCTCTTGTCCTCATGCCCGACCATCTCAAAAGTCCAATCAAAGTCTTTGTTCAAAATCAATGAATTTCTCTCCCTGATCACCGAGATCCTCTTGTCTATTCCACGATGAGTCGTCGAAGACCTATGGGTAGTGAAGATGTACACTCACATTGCACTCCTACCTGAGTTATGAAGATATTGAAGTTGTTGCTCGAGCTCTGAAGGAATCATGTCCAGCCATCAAGCATTGTTTTCTTCTTGAAGATGGATACTATTCATGTATATATTTTGATTTTGAGATGTAGATCCGTTGTGTACTGTTCATGGCTACACTTTATATAGTTATATGACATGGATATACAGTGTATTTTATTGGAAGCCATGATTTATTTCATCCCGAGCATGGGTATGCCCGCCTCAGTGAGATAATTTTTATTTTGCAAATGGCACCTCCCGAACTCTGGTCCCGATCTCACTCGCTTCATACATTGGTAAAGATTTGTAATGTATTTCGGCCATCAAATTCTCTTTTGACCTCACACATTAGGGGGCATCTATTATAACCCTAATTTGCACCAGACATGCATACCTACCAGCAGGCCATCTTACTTACTATTTTTTCCAAGCCAATACTGAATAACTCTTCTTAAAAAACAAATTTTTGAAGATGTACGTGCCCTGCACCACTAATTCTCGCCTATGTACGCTAGCTACACCATTACGCAGAATCAGACAAAACCAATTCCATTGTGTCTGTCTCGTCTTCCTGATTTCATCCATACATTTACTTCATCAAACGGACTTCGTATGCGAGAGATATCGCATTTTGATCGAAAACCCAAACAGGTAAAAAAAGGGGGTGACTGTACAATCCGTACACTCCACGTGGCAGGCTGACTGTACAGGCTGTATAGTCATACAGCTGATGTGGCAGCATCTGGTAGATGACAGGACATACAACAGGTGATTTGGACCAGTTAGAGGGTGACACATGTCACCACTGTAAGGGTGACACGTGGCACGAGCTCACGGTGGTAGGTACAATGGCATGCTGACATGGCGGTATGGTTGTTGAATGGGTAGACACCTCGACAGACAGGTGGTCCAATCCTATGTTGAAAAGTGGCATCATGTTCAGCTAATGGGAAGGTGCCATGTGGCCCAGTCTTGGGCTGCCACGTGGCACCCCTCTATTGGTTGTTGGTTTGTGCAAAATTTTGGGGTCTCCACCGGAGTCAAACCCCCAACCTCCACTGGGCTACGAACTGGCAGAAATGGGCTAACCACTCGCTCCACTTTTGGTTCTTAACAATCATATGGCAAATATTTTATTTAAGTTTGATTGAAAGTTTAGTTGGAGGCGGAAAGGGCTGGGGCTTAGCCCCAGCCCACAATTTCATTATTTGCATGTAACCACAACTAAAAGGGGTGCGGGCGCAATACGATAACCACCTACGGGGGTTAATGCAATAAAATCGGTCCTTTCCATATATCCAGGGGCATAACCACTGGCCTAGATATCGAGGGCTACACCAAAAGGAGGAGTGGTTGCGTGTGCATAGGAATAGGGCTCGGCCATATGGCCTTCACACAGGACTGGGTGCCATATTTCGGGGGGCCAACGAGTTAAGGATAAGCGCTTGGCCACATGGCGTATTATTTGTGACCAGGAGCCCTACAAAAGGGGGCTGCACCCTATCTATGTATATTTTGGGTTTTAAACTTTATTATAGTGGTTTTATTAATTTATTGGCCTGTAATTAATGGATTTTATCCATTTTTGGGAGATATTGGGCATTTTTGGAGGCCAGATTTTGGGAGGAAGTTGGGGAATGATAACCAACTTCAGATCTATAAAAACCAATCCTATTTGAGGCCATGGAAGACAGTCAGAGCAGAGTTATGCTGAAGGGAAGCCAAGCCAAAGCCATTTTTATGCAGGGAAGCTGTTGAGGAGCAGATGTTTGTGGGCCATTTCTGGGAGCTCCGGTCATCCATTTTGCATGTCGTTTCTTCTACTGGCTTCTAGAGATATGGAAGAACTTGAAAAGATCAATCTTGTAGCCTAATGGTACTGTTGCGATGTACTTTTTGAGCTTTGAACAGAAATAAAGAAGCCTCCCCCACTAAGACAAAGGCTCGGAGACGTAGGCAATTTTGTGCCAAAATCTGTTATCACTTCTCTTGTTATGGTTTGCCATTTATTACTTCATTTCAGATCTGCATATATGTATATGGCTATGATAATTCCTCTTATTTCCTCATTCTTTCATTAAGCTTCTCAAATGGTTAATTAACACATGCAATTAAAAACTCAACCATAGTCATTAAAATATCTTTTCCGGATCAATTACTGCCTGTGTACATACACTAGCTACACCATTACAGCCCACATATACCCACAAAATTTGCAAAAAATAAAAAGTTGCAACGGGATACAAGCTTTTGGGTAGTTTCCTAACCAATTGATCTCCCATAGCCCATCACCGAACTGAATAACAATATTTTTAGCATATAAAAGAAGGTGTTGGGGTTCCATTCTAAGGAGAAGCATAAAAGCAGTGAAACTCTACCCATTTCCTAATCCCCCCTTGCCCCAATAATTTATAGCCACATTGTGAGTTTCAGCTAGAATTTCCCATTCTTGCCCTTCTTTCGCATCCATAAACCTATGCCTATTCTCTAGAGAGAAGTGTGAGAGAAGAAGGATACGTGGAAGCAGTTGGAGCTTGGTGAAGAGGAGCCCAGGACCGGGTTCGAGGAGCAGTCTCCGATCTCATTTTGTAAGTGACATTATGAGATTAATATAAAGAAGTACTTTTTCCACCTTGCCATATGATGTGTGTTGGCACAGGGGTAGTCCTGGGGTTCAACGCTTACAACAACACACCAAAAAAAACCCTAACTACCAGCCCTTTCGACAACACCTGCAAATAAGATGAAGTCTCACACGAGGTAGAGGCAGGGGTGGTTGCAAGAATCAGGTGTCTACAACCTTACCTGGGACACAGATCTGTGATTTCAACACTTAGCAAGCACTTAGCATAGGTCATACATCAATATGCATTCCTTATTATACTTCGCAGAAGGTACAGAGCATCGCAATATTCACTTAGATCTATGATTTAGCACTTAGCAAGAGTAAAACAGATCAAATCCAGTAGATCAACACTAAGAATCTTCATATATATCAGATCTAACATTCATTCACATCTAAGAAGCACAAAGAAAGAATAGATCTATCCAATCTAATCTAAGAAATTAGCAATGAAAAACATTTAAGAATAAGCACAAAGCACAACACACAATATTTACATGGTTCACCCCCACCCTGGGGCTACGTGCACCAACTCTTCTTCTGTATTAGCTTTAGTCAATTAGGTTACAGCACAAAGCTTATCAAAATCCTACTCCGCATAGGAAAATAGATCTTCATGCACCTCGCCAGATCCTCCTTCCCCAAGTAGATCTAGCACAAAGCCTCCTTACAATCTATGCACTCAGCACTTACAATACTTGCACTCAGCTCTGCAAGTTTATCACATAGATCAACTCTTAGCACTAAGACACTACTAACTTCACCTTTTTTAGCCTCTTCTTATATATCCTAGACTTATACTTATACATTTACAAAAGTGGGCCTGAGCGTGGGTAAACCCACGGGCCGACATCCCAATCCCATTACATTATCCCCCAAAACTCCAAAAGGACTCAAAGTGGGCCGAGATCCCATGATCTTTGCTTTGTCTTGCGTGCTTCCTTATATAGGGCATCGAAGTCCCAAAAATGGTCAAATATGACCAAGTATCTCCCACAACTTGGTGAAGGGCCAACAGGCCCCCAACACTCACCTGTGACTCGTCCTGAGTCACTCAGGTCTGATCAATTCTGCTTTGAACGCCTCGAGCTTGACTCGAGCTGGTTCAACCTATTGCATTGCAATTGCTTCTTTCTCGGTGAAATCATTTATGAGTACGACCACCTTGAGGTTCCCTATGACTGACTCTGAAATACGGGGGGGTGCACAGCCATATAGAAACTGATGCACCGGTATCACCACAAAATGACAAATTTCGTAAAAAGAATCCTTAGCATTTTCTTCCCATAGCTTAGAATGATATTCATGAATAGGTTCAGTGCAGGTTGGGTTCCAACTCCAATTCATCAAAGGGAAAGGATTCATGAAACATATAGCGTCCATGATGTATGCCGACATGTAAAAGGCTATTGGTCGGCCACTGGATCGCGCGATTTGATACTCCATAACCTCCTTAGCTAGGTTATATGATAGAATTTTGTTCCAATCGAAGCTATAGCCTTCGCCTGCTTCATGTAAAAGGGGCACCCATTCTGCAGGGAAATAGGTAGGACTTTTCTTCCCAAAAAGTCTACATAGCATCATAGCCACATAGACCATGTACTTATTCAATGAGGTTGTGGCATAAACGCTATGGGTATCGGCTCTGAATTTTTTTGGGTGTCTCCACCAGTATTTGATTATGCCGAGGTATGTTTGATCATCCTATGTGCATTCTTTCCTTTGAAATTCACTTACAAACTCTTTATTGTAAATGTACTTAGAATTGGGAGACAGTTTATACATTACTTGTATATGCTCTAGTCTGAAAGAGCCAATGACGACCCCTTGGCTGTCCAAAATGCTTCTCGGCTGCATGTCTATCCTCTCTAAATTCCAACTAATCATATTGTTGTATGTCAAGAGTCGTGAGCACGTGGCTAATTTGTGAATTTCGGACTCTGCTATGTCACGGAGTTTGTTTTCAGAATCATCGCGAAAATTCTTGATTTTGTAGTCCAAGGTTTCAAAAATTTTCCTCCATGATTTGATGGAATCAATGGCATGTGGTGTAGTATCAGACACGACATCTCCTTCTGGGCTTGAACTTTCTACTTCTTCTTCACTTTTCGTAGGTGCCATAATGTTCACGTTTAGACTAAAAACCTGTTTGCAGAGGAAAAATATATAATCTTGGATAAATGCAACTCACTCCTACTTGTAAAAACAAGAATGAAATTTGAACTATTGAGCATTTATTAGCCTTTATCTTGTCTTACGATGAGCATATTGTCACAGGCGATAAGGATTTAATGTTTTAATGAGGAAGATACACCTAGCGATACGACTTCATGTTAAAAATATCTCCATTTGTCCATTATTAATATTGTCGTGTATCGTCTGTTGGATTACTGAGAGGGGGGGTGAATCAGTAATAGAGTAATTTAATCCCTTTTACCCATATAATCCAAGTGCTATATCAATGAAGCATTATTATCCAATAAATGCAAAGTAAATAAGCAATGAATAAATGAACAATAATACACATACACAGTACACCAGTGTTTTACGTGGAAACCCAAATCGGGAGAAAACCACGGAATGCTTTTTCTTATATGTCTTGAAGAATTACATTCATTGGAAGCACCAACTTCCTTTGTTTTCTAGCTGCAACTGGAAGGAG
>ML786893.1:209687-221234 GCA_009831015.1 Picea engelmannii | reverse complement strand
GGCGATAAGGATTTAATGTTTTAATGAGGAAGATACACCTAGAGATATGACTTCATGTTAAAAATATCTCCATTTGTCCATTATTAATATTGTCGTGTATCGTCGATTTCAAAATGGAGTTTCAAAATAACTTCTTTCAATAAATCTCGAAATGCGAAACACGAAAAGTAGTTTAGTCATTATTAATCCTGTTTTAAACTAACTTAATTTAGTTTTAAACTTTGTTAAAAAAAAAAACATGATTTTGCATTTCAGAATTTTGGAGATCCTGTACCCAAGAGGTATGTCATAAGAAAACCCCAAATCGCGTAATCGCAATGGGATTAATTTAGGTGCTAATCACTTGTATTAATGCTTTAATTGATCGAGATTAGTAACTAATTTCTTGTTTTCGGAGATTCGGGGATCAGGCATTCGAGGGTCGATGTTTTGAAAGCAATTTGACATGGAAAAACCCGAATCGTGAAAGATTAAGGAATTGTTGATTGTGTTTAAGGGTTTAATTAATCACGACTAAAGGGTACTTTGTGAAACGTGCATCGGGACTTATAACACCCATTTTTTATTTTTTCTCTTTTATTACTTTAATATAAAGCCTTTTCAGGATTTTGGCACCGGGACTCTGGATTTGCTAACTAAAGATCATACTTCATGGAAAACCGAATCCCAAAACCCAAAAAATCGAAAGATTTTTTACTTTTTTTTAGGACTAAGGGCGGCTACATGACTAGGAAAAAGAGAAGTTTTAGGTTTAAATGGTAAAAATTAAACTTTGTGTCAACGCTCTCTATTGTGCATTGTTGTAGTTTGAGGCTAAATTGTAGCCCAACATGAGGCCAAATTTCAGCCTAGTTTGGGTTCGAATTAAAGCCCAATTTGAGGGTGAATTACAACCCTATCTGAAGTTGAATCGCATCCTAGTTTGAGGCTGAATTGTAGCCCAGTATGAGGCTGAAATGCATCCCAATATGAGCTCGAATTGCATCCCTAATTAATGCCAAGTCGCAGGTTGAGCTACAGTCCTTGTGGAGGATAAGTTGTAGTCTGAGTTGGGTACAAGCTTCTAGGAGGGTAGGTAATTTTTTATCAATTCATCTGTAAGTTGGTGCTTACTGAGGATTGGTGTCCTCTTTTACAAGATAGGTTGGAGCTTGTAATTTTTATATAAGCTGATTCTTACTGAGGATTGGTGTCCTCATTTTCTATACAAGTTGTAGCCTGTAATTTGTTTGCAAGTTGGTGCTTACAAAGGATTGGTGTCCTCACAAATCATTGTAATAAATTGAAGATTTGTTTTAAGTGTTTCTCCTACAATTTTTGCATCTTAGTCTATGCATTCATATATTGTTTAGTTTTAAGGAAGTGAAAAATTACTAATTGCAATAAATATTGATTCACCCCCCTCCCCCTCTCGGTATTTTAAACACTTTTATCCATAGGAACATGGATGTAAACTAGACAACCAAATATCCTCAAATTTCCTATCTTTGGCTTCACTTCTAAGAATGCATCCTCTAGAGTCTTGTTCCCTGATATCATGTGAGGACTCATGTTCTGCACATACATTATTGTGTTACACACCTCTTCCCAAATGTTGGGGTCCTATAATTATAGGTAACCCGATTCTTCAGCTACTATTTGGCGTTGCCCCCGTGATGAAGACATATGGCTTGTTGGTTTCTTGGTTGTTTCCATCTCCCCCTCCATCCATTTTGCTTGATCCTCCATCACCCTGTTGCATCCTTCATCCACCACTGTGCCCTCACTCCCTTGTTCTTCTGACCCATTGAGTACGTCTCGTCTGCCACTCATCCCTGCATAAACCAAACTTAGGATAAACAAAAAGAACAATAAATTAATAATGTTAGTAATAAAATTAGTATAGTTAGTTTAATTAAAATATGTTAGACTAGTTATTAATTAATTAATTAATTAATTAAGTTAGTTTTTACATTAGTAATTAGGCTAGTGTTTATTAATTTAAATAAAACATATATCAAAATATTTAATAAAAACATATATAAATAAAAAAATAGAAAACATAATAAAAATATTAAAACAAAATAAAATTAAAATAAACCAAACTTAAAAATTAAAACAAATTATAATAAAACAAAAATAAAAAACGAAACATAATAAACAAACACGTAAACAAAAATCAAAATAAATAAAAAACTAAAACTAAAAAACTATCCTAAGTTTCTACCCACTCGTAAATTCACACACACATCCCCAAATCTCTAAACAAAACAAATCCACGTCCATAAATAATAAATAATAGTGGACCCCCCCTTACCATCCGAAGTTTAACGAGAGGGGGTCCGGAATGAAGTTGTTTCCTCATACCACTCATGGAAATGTGTTGGCTCCACAAGCCAGCGGATCCACCCCCCTTAAAACCACTTACCACCTCAGGGGGGGTCCGAAATTACCACATTTCCCCCCAAAAAAGCTTTCACAACGTTTTTGACCAGTCTTTTTCCAAAGGCGTTTCTTGGCAAACGAAGATGAATTTTAAAAAACCGAAAGAGGTTTTTGTTCAATATGGGTTGAAGAAAAAAAATCTCTCCTATTTTTTGCACGGTTTCCATGATTAGGGAGAATCAAATCCATCTTCGAGCCCCATTTTTCCAGTTTTTCATTTTTCTCTTATAGTCCTGATTTTGCGGGAGTTGTTTCAGTGAGCTAGAGGCGAATTTGGAGAAACCAAAAGAGGTTGTTGTCCATAACATGCTCATATAAAATAAAATATTCCATTTTACACCCACATGTCACCATTGAGGAGAAACAGAGGTCTGAGTTGACCCCTTTTTCGCAGTAGTTCAACCCGTCTTTCATGGCGGATAGTTCAAGATTTTCAGCGATTTTATTTCTATTTTGGGCCGAGGTGGTTGAATCTGACTTGCTAAAGTTGAGGGGTGATCTATCCTATATATTCATGTGATTTTAATGTAAAAGGGTTGATTCTTGCGCCTAGGAAGGTTGTTCTCTCTAATATTTTTCAAATGCATCAGCAATAAAAGGGACTTTTTTCACAGGATTCCTGTGTGTTGATGATTGGTGAAGTCTTATTTATTCGTTGAATGTGATTCTACTCAGTCATCATTATGTTTTATTTCTCTGATTTGTAAAAGAAGATTTAGCACAAAATTTATCTCTGATACTCCATGTCAAGCTTTTAAAATCTTAATGTTTTCTTCCGATATTACAATGATGAAATTCTTAAGTTCTTTGTTATTGTGATTGGCCATCTCCTCTGCTTTTTTTGTACACCTCTTTACTTTAAAAGGATCCAACGTTTGCATTAAATTTCCCTGTGGAAATACCTTGTAAATACATGTTTGATTTCAAACTTGTCACAGAACCCATAGCCCAATGGGATTCTAAAGCAGTCCTTTCAGCCAAACACCTCAAATATAAAATCCAAACTTTGAACTCATTAGCTACCCTAATATCTATTCAAACAAATCTATATCAAACAGAGAGATCCCTATCTGAGTCTTAGAGGGATAGATCCAAGACTCGAAGTGGTTTTGATGTTGCCTCTATGACTGCCTTTCCCAGCCTTGGGAAAATTACAGAGCGCTAACAGAATGGCCACCATACTAGGGAAATATCCCCAGTAGTACACTTCAAAGTTCCAGATCTGATCATTGATGGTGGACAGCGACCCGACACAAGAAGGTTGAGATCATTCACTTGGCGACTCCAATCTCCAGATCAATTCCAATTTGAAGACTCCACTAGAGGAAGAACCTGAAGCATGACCAAGAAGCCTAGAAAGAGAAGGTATTCAAGTCCAAATTACATTCAAGACATCTTTGGCTTTATATGTAATTATGTTCTATCTTATTCTAAACCTGATCAAATGTACATTGCTGAAGATTGCATTGAACACCTGATAATTGATGAGCCTTAAGAGACTAAGCCCCAAATTATAGATCATGTATGTACTAGTACACTTGTAGAAATCCCAGTGAGACATGAGCCTTGTGCTTTATCTCCTCCCATTGTTGAAATTCTAGTTAGCTATAAGCCCCTTGCTTTAATTCCTATACCTATGAAAATCCTAGACTGATACAAGCCTCTATATTTGCCTCCTATTCTCCATGAACTCCCTGCAAATTACACCAATAATCTTCCCAGGTTTGATGGAGAGAATGCCAATATTACTGTTGAAAAACACATCCAAAGGTTTGAAGATTTCCTTGACCTTTATGAGGTTGAAGCTGACGATGTATATATAAGGATTTTTTCCTTGTCTTTGCAAGGTGAAGTTAAGAACTGGTTTAAAAATCTCTCAACTGCAAGCAATAACAATTTCCATCAGTTTGTGCAATTTTTCCTAGATTGATGGGTGATCATGAGAAATGTCTTTCTCAACCTAGAAGAGTATGACCATTTGAAAAGACAACAAAGGGAAATAGTACAATAGTTTTCAGCAAGGTTCAATAAGGTATATCATGCAATGCCTATTGATATGAGGCCACCCCCAAGATCAGCTCACTTGCATTTCCCAGATGCCTTCGATCTTGAGATGGCATTCCAATTAAGAGAAAGGAACAGTGCAACTCTCGAAGAAATGAAAAACACTGCAGTTGATGTGGAGGCCAACTTGTTGATCAAAAGGTCAATGGTAAAGAACAAAGAAAAGGAGCAACTAAAATATTCAGAAGCTAAACTGAACATTCTGGCCAACACCATGGAAGAGACGATGCAGAATATTATCATAAGAGAAAAACTTGATGTTCAAAGACATCATGTTCCATTGATTTTAGAGAAAGAAAAGGTCATTGTTCCCAAACATTTTGCAGCTCACCCTTGGTACCACGGTTTGGATAATGATTATTTCATGTATTCAATTCACGACGTAGTCAAAGATGAAGCTCCATCTCAACTTGCAAAGGAACAACCAACTGATATGATGTGCATGTTTGATGACATTCCTTACTTGGATAATCTACCCAAGTGTGATCAGTATGATGATGATCATGAGGCTGAAATAGATGTGGATTGTTCAAAGAAATCGGCCACATATTATTGGGAGGAAGAAGATCATTTGCAATCCCAGAAGGACAATCAATCTGTACATGGAAATTATGACAACAATGATCAAAGTGCATAAAATCTCAGAGTAAGTGAAAACACTCTACCCTTATGTTTCTCTTCTTTTCAATTTTTGAGAGAAAATGGTAAGCAAGTTGTCAATAGTAGAGAGGGAGAATGTTCTGATCAACTAGGTGAAGATGCCATTGTTGATATGGAGGTTGTTATAAACCCAAAATTGCAGCCCTTGACCTACTTTGATTTTCAAATTCCAGATGAAAGATTAAAGCCTGAGACAAATTATGAGTTAACCCAAAATAACTCTATACCATTATTCTTTAATTCATTTCATTTTTTTAAAAAGAATCTTGAGTATATGCTAAAGGATAAACACACAAAAAATCAAGAAGTCTTAGTGGAACCAATGCAACGGTCATTTCAATTTCTACAAGATCTAATATCTAATGTGTTGGATGACTTTTGTTGTCAAAGTCATTTTCCATCATCCAACCATGGGATAAAAATCTGTTATGATATTGACATGATTAGGCAGGCATCTTCATGGTCTTTTTCAGCAGAAGTCATATTACAAAGTCCATCAGAACATTTGCAGCCATATCACAAATTTTTTGAGGATCTAGACAACATAAATATAGTACCAGATCATGAGGTTGAATTGGTTGAATTTGAACATCAGGAGATAGGTCATGCTTATCATGATCCTGTAGCTATCTATATGGAGGAGTTTTTCTTTTCAGAATACCCATTGATTCCCAAAATCTCTGTAATTGTTCACAAACCCAGGGCTTTATGTTGTAAAGATCAGACTAAAGATCAGTTTGTGTTGCTCATGCAAGTTCTATTTCTTATATTGTTTGAAAACATTAAAAGAGCAGAGTTATTAGAGCATTTGCTTAACTAGCTGCACTAGCATTATTGTATCATTTAGAACAACGAAATTGTCAGTAGTGTAGGGTAGGTAGTAGTTTTGAATAAGCTCAGTCATTTGAGCATCTTTTTTAGTATTGTATAGTTTCCAACAGAGTTTATAGTTGATGGTATCTAATTCAATGTTCAGTCAAATCTGAGACAGTTTGAGGATTGTAGCTGCAGTGACTCCATGGCCCAATGAATAAAGCATCGGTCTACATGTTCAAAGTTCATTGGTTCTTGACACCTCCTAAAAGAGTTTCCATCCCCAGGTGGAGCCTATGTTGGGGTCCTATAATTATAGGTAACCCGATTCTTCAGTTGTTATTTGGCATTTCCCCTCTGATGAAGACATCTAGCTTGTTGGTCTCTCGGTTGTTTCCATCTCTCCCTCCATCCATTTCGCCCGATCCTCCATCACCCTATTGCATCCTTCATCCACCATTGCACCTCACTCCCTTGTTCTTCTGACCCATTGAGTACATCTCTCCCTCCACTCATCCCTGCGTAAACCAAACTTAGGATAAACAAAAAGAACAATAAATTAATAATGTTAGTAATAAAATTAGTATAGTTAGTTTAATTAAAATATGTTAAACTAGTGTTTATTAATTTAAATAAAACATATATCAAAATATTTAATAAAAACATATATAAATAAAAACATATAAAACATAATAAAAATATTAAAACAAAATAAAATTAAAATAAACCAAACTTAAAAATTAAAACAAATTATAATAAAACAAAACATAATAAAACAAACACGTAAACAAAAGTCAAAATAAAAATAAAAATAAAAATAAAAAAGTAAAAAAGTAAAAAACTATCCAAAGTTTCTACCCACTCGTAACTTCACGAACACATCCCCAAATCTCTAAAAAAAACAAATCCACGTCCATAAATAATAGCGGACCCCCCTTTGCCATCTGAAGTTTAATGAGAGGGGGGGTCCAGAGTGAAGTAGTTTCCTGATACCACTCATGGACACGTGGAGGATCCACAAGCCAGATGAACCCCCCCCCCCCCCCCCCAAANCCCCCCTAAAACCACTTACCACCTCAGGGGGGGTCCAAAATTACCACCTTTCCCCAAAAAAGCACTTTCGCAATGTTGTTTACCAGTCTTTTTCCGAAGGATTTTCTAGGAAAATAGAGATGAATTTTAAAAAACTGAAAGAGGTTTTTGTTACGAATGGGATGAATAACAAAAAAATCTCCCATTTTTTTCACAGGATCCATGATCAAGGAGAATTGAATCCATCTTCGAGCCCCATTTTTCCCGTTTGTCATTTTTCTGTTACAATCCTGATTTTGCGAGAGCTGTTTCGGCGAGATGGAGGCAAATTTGGAGAAACCAAAAGAGGTTTTTATCTGTAACATGCTCATATAAAATAAATTCTTCTAATTTATTCCCAAGTGTCACCATTAAGGATAAATAGAGGTCTGATTTGACCCCTTTTTTGCAGCAGTTCAACCTGTCTTTCATGGCAGACAATTCAAGATTTTCAGTGATTTTATTTCTATTTTGGGACAAGGTGGTTGAATCCGACTTCATAAACTTGAGGGGTGATATATCCTATTTATTCATGTTATTTTGATGTAAAAGGGTTGATTCTTGTGCCCAAGAAGGTAGTTCTCTGTAATATTTTTCAAATGCATCAGCAATAAAAGGGACATTTTCACAGGATTCCTGCGTGTTGATGATTGGTGAAGTATTATTTATTCGTCGAATGTGATTCTACTCAATCATCATTATGTTTTATTTCTCTAATTTCTAAAAGGAGATTTAACACAGAATTTATCTTTGATACTCTGTGTCGAGTTTTTAAAATCTTAATGTTTTCTTCCGATATTACAATGATGAAATTCTTAAGTGCTTTGTTATTGTGATTGACCATCTCCTCTAATTTTTCTATACACCTCTTTACTTTAAAAGGATCCAACGTTTTGCATTAACTCGCCCTGTGGAAATACCTTGTAAATCTGCATTTGATTTCAAACTTGTCACAGACCCCATAACCCAATGGAATTCTAAAGCAGTCATTCCAGCCAAACACCTCAAATCTAAAATCCAAACTCTGAACTCATTAGCTAGCCTAATATCTATTCAAACAAATCTATATCAAACAGATAGATCCCTCTCTGAGTCTTGGAGGGCTAGATCTAAGACTCGAATTGGTTTTGATGTTGCCTCTGTGACTACCTTTCACATCCTTGGGAAAATTACAGAGTGCTAACACCAAAGAAACATGTGCAGGTCATGGTCATGTATCATAGTCCTGGAAGAACAAATGATGGACCAATTATTTCTCTCTGCAACCCCATTTTGTTGAGGGTTGTATGATATTTCCAGATCCCTCTTGATCCCTGCCTCCTTGCAGAAATCCTTGAAGTTATCAGAAGATGTATACTCCCCCATCATTTGAACTCAATACCTTGATCTTCTTACCTATTTGGTTCTCCACCTGAGCTCTAAACTCTTGAAACCGACTATAAACCTCATCCTTGGTCTTCATAAATAAGATCTGGGTTTTCCTGGAAAAATCATCAATAAAAATTACATAGTATGATGATCCTTGTACTGATGCTACTGACATTGGCCCACTCACATATGAATGTATAATATCCAAGGCCCCTTTGGCCCTACTTTCGCTACTCAGAAAAGAAACCTTGGCATTCTTTCCAAGTGCACACCCTCTACACACTCCCTGCTACTCAGTATTGAACTCTGGAAGATCTATAATAATCCCCCTCAGAATTTTCAATGCCCTGTAGTGTAGGTGTCCCAACCTATTATGACACAACTCACATAGGTTGTCATTGTTGTATACCAAGGTTCGAATAGGATTTCCTTACAATTGTATAAAGTGCCCTCTATAACCCCAATGACCACTATTGTGTTTGGGCTTGCTTTCTCTATACATATGAGTACTTTCCCTCTCTGAAAAGTAACATCAAAATCTCTATCCTCAATAGATGAGACTAAGAGAAAAATATTCTTCAACCCTGGTAAATAAAGCACATCATGGGCATCTAGCAAACCTCCTTACTCAAGATGGAATGTAATTGTTCCCTCTTCCTTCACTACATACTTGGCATCATCAAGAAGTTGTAAATGAAGATCTGAGACCCTCTCTATTAGAATACTAAATAGCTCATGTGATTATGTCATATAACTTGATGCACCAATTTCCAATAACCATGCACTCCTCATAGTTTTGTTGGTAGAAAGGAAATAAATCAGTGATCCAAGTGGATATTGGTGGCCACCCACCTATTCCAACTGTCTCCTCTTGACAATTTTCAGTTCATCGCGTTCTTTTGTAATTCTTTGTAATTGTGGGTTCTACACTTTCGGGGCTATCTGAATCCCTACACATCTTCCGGGTGGAGAATGGTGGTTGCCCACCTAATCCAACCGGCTTATTTTGAATGTTTTCATGTCAGTACATCTTTCTTTATTTCTAGGGTCGTTTTGGGGCCCTAAACAGTGTTTTTTTGGGTTGCCAAAGTCAAACTATAGATGGAGTTATACTTTGATGGCATAATGTGTATTTATCGAAAAGAACTTTCCAACGGGCTATCATGCGCCTAAAATGGAGGTCGTATGAAAAAGTTACGACCCCGAGAAGTTGAGGTACCAACTTACTCATCAGGGCCCACATAACTTTTGGTGTTTCATCTCCTAGGGTTAGGTTTTTGGATGTCTAGGGTTTTTGAATTCATGAGTAATGTTAAAAATGCCTCTGGAGCCTCATTTTAATCATTCTTTTTAGACAAATGCTTGTAGCATCCACAACTCTTCTCAGAGATAGCTACCACCATTCGAGCAACTTGTTTTCAGTTCTGTAATTTTACAGTTTGAGCCTATTTTATTTATTCAATAGAAGTTATTGTTCACTGAATATTTGTTGTTGGTATCTGTATCTATGTGTTATTGTATTCAGTCTATTATTCATTTTTTTCTGCTCATAAATCCGAATCAGTGGTATCAAAGCAATCTAATCTTCATTTATTTTTCTTCGTGCATGTCCTCGACAAGATCTGGGTACAAGAAGTTGGGACTTGAACCAATCGATCCTTCGCAAGATTAGTTGCACTGAGCCCAAGAAAAACCCATGGGGGGATGAAAATAAAGATGATGGAGTAGGAGATCCTTTTAAAATGTTGCTCGAGGAAGCCCTTGCATGACAAAGGAATGAAATGATAGAGAACTTTAAACGGATCCTTTGGCAGCTTCCCACAGGAGATGCATCTTCATCAAGTGGCCATGCAACCCCCTTCAAGGTACAGTTAAATTTTGATATTCCATTATTTGAAGGAATGATAGATGTGGATGTTGTAGATAAATGGTTAAATATCCTTGAAGGGTATTTTTCAGTCCACAATTTTCCTGACAGGGAAAATATTACCTTTTTAGTCCTCAAGGCCATCCCCCATGTTAGAGAATGGTGGGATACTTACTCTAAGAAAAGGACCATAGAGGAATCTGCAATATTTGTGGTCACCCCCACATGGCATTCCTTCAGGGATGCCATTAAAGAACAATACTACCATGTTGGAGGCTACGAGGACCAATACACAAGATGGACCATGTTGCGTCAGGAAAGGGACCAGACAGTACCGGATTTCACCAATATTTTCCATACCTGTTGACAAGCATAAATGACACACCATCAACTGGAAGGTCAAATACGGACCGAGGTTGTCTAAATAACCCAAGTCATTTGGAATGAAATGACCCAACGGGTTTAATGGCTCCGTTGGCCAACTAAAGTCCCAAAAACAGTAAAAGAAATAAACTAATATAAAACTATGATTCTAACAAATGATATATTACTTACTAATGTTTATTAAAAATAAATGTGAATATACAAATGATTATAAACAATATATATACAATTTACAAGGTTTACTTGAAATCTTGTGAAAATGAATGTTCATAATAATGTTTCAAAATAAGATAAAGTAAGAACACAAATCTTCTTGTTTTTTTTAATGTTTAAAGATTTTAAACTAATAAATATTAACCAAATACAATTGAAACAATGACATGGAAACAGTCAAAGCTAATTAATGCAATCATTGTCTCATTCATATATAAACAAATCTGAATAAAACAAAGCAATGCACCTACTAACCTCCCACCGATTAGCAGTACTAAGCTAAATTCATCTCTTTGTATTTGTATGAGCTCTTCTTAACCCATGTCAAGTGTAAACCTATGACAAAAGTAAGCATACTACTTCCTAAAGAAATTCAATGAAGTGTTTCATATTTTGGAGCGAGTTTATAACAACAGAAAGACAAATAATTATATATCTTGTGACCTTGAAATGTCCAATAACTGAAAATCAAAGAAATTCCAATTCTTAGGAATGGTGTTATCGGCTATCTAGCATCAGATGTAAACTCAAAATACTTAAATAGATGACCAGTCACAGATATAAACAAAACCAAAAGATAATGAACCATATAAATGAAAACATAACATGAAAAATTATATGTAGAACAGTCTAAAGCTAGTTCAATACAAATAAAGTTTCATATTCAGAAATTATATGAGAAA
>ML786893.1:196561-209053 GCA_009831015.1 Picea engelmannii | reverse complement strand
ATTAAAATGAATTTAAACTAAAAGCTAACTATAAGTTGTAAACAAATATTGGTTATATTTTCCTTTCAAATGTGATCTTAAAATTCTAGAAGCTTCAAGTTAATGGAGAGGAGAAAAATATTAATTTTGGGTTTTCACAAAATTAAACAAATGATAGATAATTCTTTTTTTTTTAAATGAGATGCAAAATGAAAAAAGAATTTAATTAATTAATCTCACCAAATGATTTTGTGAAAATGAGAAACCAACCAAGATATTATTTGATGAAGTATTGAACCCATTATTCAAAATAGTCAAACTTGCCAATGAACAAAATAATGAACACATAATCATAATTTAAATGAAAGTAAACAGTTGATAAAAAATAACATTTTTGTTTAAATTGAGATTTCTATTGTCGTTTCTAAATTTTGACATATACTCTTGTAATGAATGTCTCATACTATAGTGAATGTCTTAAGTTTGTCTCAAAGCAAGCCAAGGTATGTAACTATTTGAAAAGGTTGATTCTGTAGCTCATTATAATGATCAAGATTCTAATGGGGGGCCTTTAAATTTTGTAAAAATTTAGGGGGAGTTGTTGGGGCCCAACAATCCCCTACTTACCAAATTGGGTATCAAAGACTCTAAATGATATATGGTGCTCAAATACCACGCATGTCTACATAGATACATTCAAACAGAAATAGATTTTATGGACATCGCATCATTAGGTGTGACTTATAGATATGTTGTCAAGATTGAGAAGAAATTTAAGCAGAAGAGGCGAGTTTGGATATGCAAAATCCTCACAGTCAAAGCAGGGAAAAGGTGGACCCAACCCACAAAACAAGGGAAAGATCAAAGATGTGCACTCTTAGGACAACCAGTCCAAGCCACAACATAGGAAGTGTAATGAGAAGTCAAATAAGGACACAAGAAAGTGGTGTGAATACCATAAAATCCCTTGGAAAAACACCAAAGAATGTCGCTTCAAGCAGTCATTGGTGGTCGAGTTGAAAGCTTCCGAGTCAAAGGAAGATTCTAACTCCAAATCAAATATACAAGGAGGGAAGCAGATTATCGATTCTGAACCCAGTGCCACATTTTCTACCACCAAAGTCCATCCAAGCGAACCAGAATAACGAGAGGAAGGGGAATGCCTCTTTCACTCACATATGTGGGTAAAGGGGGCTCCGCTTCATTTAATTATAGATAGTGGAAGTCAGAAGAACCTAATCTCAGCAGAGGTCATCAAGTAACTAGAATTGCCAATGACACCGTACTCACATCCCTACACCATCGACTGGCTTCGCCAAGGAAGAGATCTCTGCATCATCCAATAGTTTTGTATTCCCTATGACATCAAGCCCTTAGTATTATGTGATATTTATCCCCTTGAAGTTTTTGATGTTCTTTTAAGACAACCATATTTGTGGAAGTGACATGTTGTTTATGATTCTAGACCCTACAGTGTTATTATTACTTTGGGTAGATAATTGTACAGGATTCTAGAGGTAGCATCGCCTACCTATATTTCTTTAATCCATGCTAAGCAATGCAGTAAGGTCATTTCATAGACTGGGAAGTTCATATTTTTTGTGATTTGTGCTCATACTAAGTAGAAGGTTGTCACCACATTTGTGGCCTCTACACAGAGCCTCTGTTTGCAACAAAATAAAGTGGACAGGATCATGGAATAGTACAGAGACATATTATCCTCACCCACCGAGGTATTGATGCACTGCCAAGTCAAGCATCCAATTTATCTAACCCTTGGTGCACCTCTTCCTAATGGACCAATCTATCATCGCTTGTTGATGGAAAATGATAAAATCAAGTGTCATATCCAAGAGTTTCCTCAAAAGGGGCACATCAGACCCAACTACTCCCCTTGCGGAAGCCTGATTGTACTGGTGTAGAAGAAAGACGGGACCTCGTGGCTCTACATTGATTACAGAGCATTAAACAAAATCACAGTCAGGCATCAGTACCCAATTCCCTGAATTGATGACCTTCTTGAAAAACTCAAGGGAGAAAATTTATTCAATAAGATTGACCTAAAGTTTGGTTGCGACCAGGTTCCCATCGAACCGACTAATGTATGGAAGACATCTTTCAAATCTAAAGAGGGTCTCTACGAATGGTTGGTCATGTCCTTTGGCTTAAAAAATGAACCATCCACCTTCATGAGGTTGATGGATGATGTATTGAGACCCTTCACCAATTCTTTTGTGGTGGTATATCTGGATGACATCCTCTTCTTCAACAGAACTTGGGAGGAGCACATGCAGCATATTCAACAGGTTTTGAGCACTCTATGGCAGCACAAGCTATATGCCAAATTGGAAAAATGATCCTTTGGCATAAATAGGGTCCAATACTTGGGATACATTATTGATGAGCATGGGGTACATGTGGATCTAGCTAAGATCTAAGTCATCCGTGACTATCCATCCCCGACCACACTAACTGAGCTTCAGAGCTTCTTGTGACTTGCCAACTTCTACCAATGGTTTTTGTTGGGATTCTCCCATACTGCATGGTCCCTCAGCCAAGAGACTAAGGGTGGTGGAAGGGAAAAAATTTCATGGGGGAAGGAACAACAATGAGCATTTTATGATCTGAATCATTGTTTGTGCTCAACACCAATGCTCTCCTTACCCGATCTGCAACAATGGTTCGAGATTGAGACTTATGCATCTGACTATGTTATAGGAATAGTTCTCACTCAGCACAATTATCCAGTAGCATACCATAGTGAGACACTCTCATATACCATTCGAAAATACCCCACATATGATAAGGAAATGTATTCCATTCTGAAAGCTTGTCGTCAATGGAAACATTACATTCTAGAAAAGGAGACAATCACCCACACTAATCACAAGCCTCTGTAGTTCATAAAAACACAAGGGAAGTTGCAGAACGACCACAATAAAATATGGTATGCATACATGAAGCAACTCCTTCTCAACATCAAGTATAAGATAGGGAGCACAAATTGTGTCGATGACTGCCTCAGTCGACCTCCCATGGCTGCACTCACTACTATGCTCCATTCCTATGGGCATGAGGAATCTAAGTGGTCCCAACTTTATCAATGAGATTTTGACTTTGCCACCACCTATCAGCTCTTGGGTACAGACATGAATGTCACTGATTTTCACATTCATGGTGGAATGTTATGCCATCTAGGCCATCTCTGTGCTCCTGTAAGCGAGTGTGAAAAGCTAATTTGGGAGGCTCACTAAAATCGGATGGAGGGACATTTTGGCATGGAGAAAACTATGGTCATTCTACATAAACATTTTTATTGGTCAAAACTTTGACAGGACTTCAACAAGTATATCAGATCTTGCACTGTCTGTGTCATTGTCAAGCCAGCCATCAAGAATCAAGGCTTATACACCCCTCTTCCTACTCCTAAGAGGCCTTGGGAATCCATCTCAATGTATTACATGTACGTCCTTTCATCCACCAAGCAAGTAAATGGTTGTGTATTTGTGGTGGTTGATCATCTTTCAAAGATGTCCATTCTCACATCCTACAAGAAGATAATAACAAAGGAATATACTGCCAAGATATTCTTCGAACGAGTGTGGGTCCATTTTGGGGTACCATGGACCATCATTTATGGTCAGGACAACAGGTTCCTCGGCACATTTTGTTCAAGTCTCTGGTCACTGTTGGAAACCAAGCTCACTAAATCCACTGCCTTCCACCCTCAAACTGATGATCAAACAGAGGTTGTCAATCAGATGATTGTGCACATCCTACGCATGTATAACTCTAAGAAATTGTGTACATTGGATGAGAGTCTTTCCCATGTTCAACACATCTACAACAGGGCTCTCCATAACTTCATCAGCCATAGCGCCTTTCAGGTGGGGTTGGGATTCCAACCCTTGGGTCCCAATGATGTTGCACTCCCTATTGCAACTACACAGACAGATTCTTTCCATGTTCAGTCTAAGGCTGACAAAGCCACCAGATTCACTGAGTGGATTCAACACATCCTCCAACAAGTCCATGAGATTTTACAGATATCTAATGCTAAGTACAAGCAATTCCATGATCAACACTAGGTACTGCATAAGTTTTAGGTAGGAGAAAAGGTATGGTTACATTTGCAAAAAGAATGCCTTACAGGGCCCCATCAGAAGATTTGTCCACCTTATTGTGGGCCTTACACTATCACCAAGGCTATGTGTGAAAATTATTTTGAGCTCAACAATCCCCCCTTCCTTGCCTTGCACCCAGTGTTCAATGTGGACCTCCTCTGGCCATATTTTCCACCATTATTGGACACCTCGGAGATCGCAAAACAGTTGACACCAATAGGGCTCAAACCTAACTACATGGAACAGGTATCCATTGCTCATATAGTGGACACACATGTTAAGGGCACTGGCCAGCAAAGGATCCAACTTTATCGGGTTGTCAAGGCAGGGCAGCTCCTTCACCAAGGCAAGTGGCTCACCCTGAGCCAAATTCAATAGAAATTTCATCACTTGATGGGGTACTCAACACAATGGATACCATTACTTCCTCCTCAGGGAGGACTGATCCAAGTGGATATCGGTGGCCACCCACCTATTCCAACTGGATCCTCTTGACAGTATTTAGTTCAACATGTTCTTTTGTAATTCTTTGTAATTGTGGGTTCTACACTTCTAGGGTTTTCTGAAGCCCTACGCAGCTTCCAGGTAGATATTGGTGGCCACCCACCTAATCCAACTATCTTATTGATCCATATGGATATCGGTGGCCACCAACCTTTTCCAACTGGCTCAAAACAACTTTCTGACATTTTTGGCAATTTACTATTTTTAGCAGTTTTTACTTTCGGGGCCATTTTGAGGGCCTAAATGAAGGTTTTTCAGTATCGAGCTCCTCAATGATATTTAAAAGAATAATTGATCCCCCAAAATGAATCTCCTTGACGATACCTTTCCAAAGGGCTATCACACGCCTAAAACGGAGATCGTATGCAAAATTTACGACCTCGGGAAGTTGATGTACTAGCTTACCCAAACGGGGCCCACATGACTTTTGGCGCTTCATCTACTAGGGTTAGGTTTTTGGATGTCTATGGTTTTTGGAATCCTTTATTATTGTAAAAATACCTTCACATCCTCATTGTAACCTTCTTCTTACGAAATGAACGATGTCGTCACATCTCTTCTCAGAGATAAGCCGCCACCATTCCAGCAAGCTTGTTTCCGCTGCATTTTACAGTTTCAGCATATTTCGTTATTGAATAGAAAACTAGTTTTATTGTATCTTTGTTATTTTTTGTTAAGCACCTGTTAATAATCTGTATTCATTTCGTTCTACTCATAAAATACAGATCAGTGGTATTAGAGCGGTCTGCTCCTTGTCATCTTAATGCATGTCCCCAACGAGGTCGGAGTACAAAGAGTTGGGCCTCGAGCTTGTTTCTCTTGAGGACAGAAGCTCTCGCATGCCTAAGCGACCTCCCATGGTAAGAGAAAATAAATATTATAGGACAGGAGATCTTTTCAAACTGTTGATTGAGGAATCCCTCATACAACAGAGGAACGAGATGATGGATAGTTTCGTGCAAATCCCTCGGCGACTACCAACAGGCGACGCAACTTCTTCGAACGGAGGTGTCGCCCCCTTCAAGGTACAAATAAACTTTGATATTCCTATATTTGAAGGTCAAATAGATGCAGATGTTGTAGACAAGTGGTTGAATCTACTAAAAGGGTATTTTTCTGTTCATAAATTTTAGGATAGAGAAAAGATTACTTTTGTGCTCCTCAAAGCCATTCCCCATGTCAGAGATTGGTGAGAAACTTTCTGTGAGCAAAAGGAAACAGAGGAAAACTCATTATTTTCAGTCACGGCCACCTAGGAATGCTTCAGGAATTCTATTAAGGAACAATACTACCCTGTTAGAAGTTATGACGACCTGTATACCAAATGGACCACACTGCGGCAAGAAAGAGACCAAGCAGTGCCAGACTTCACAAATATCTTCCATACCTTGCGCACCAAGTTGGGTATCAAAGATTTAGAGTGACATCTAGTGCTCAAGCATCGCGGTGCTTTGAATAAATACATCTAGACTGAAATGGAATTTCTAGACATCTCATCCTTGGGTGCGGCCTACTGATATGCCATCAAAATCGAGCAGAAGCTCAAACAAAAGGCGCAACAATTTGGGCCTGGGAACTCCTCACAACAAAATATAGGAAACGGTGGCCCCAACCCATCGAACAAAGGACAGAGAAAAGATGGGAAGTATCAAGACAACCAGTACAAGCCGCAAGCAAAGAAGGACACCGGAAAGACAAAGAAAGATACCGGGAAGTGGTGCAACTTCCATAAGAGCCCTTGGCATAACACTGTTGACTATCGCTCAAAGCAGTCGTTGGTGACTGAAGTGAAAGCCTATGAATCAGATGCAAATTCTGACTCCGAGACAGAACCAGAAAGGGGAAGATAGATTATTGATGCGGAACCTAGTGCCACCGTTGCTACCACCAATCTCTAGCCTCATGAACCAGATGAGCTAGAAGAAGGAGAGCGCCTCTTCCATTCACAGATGTGGGTAAAAGGCACCCTGCTGCACTTCATCGTTGATAGCGGTAGCCAAAAGAACCTCATATCAGTGGAGGTCGTCAAGCGGCTGGCCCTATCAACAACGCCGCACCCACAACCCTACACCATTGAATGGCTCTGCCAAGGAAGCGATCTCTGTGTCAGCCAACAGTGTCGACTGTCGTACGACATCAAGCCCTTCAAAGACAAGGTATTGTGTGATGTTTCTCCTCTCGAAGTTTGTGATTTTCTTTTGGGCCAACCTTATTTATGGAAATGTCATGTTGTATATGAGTCTAGGCCTCGTAGTGTTATTATTACTTTGAATACAAAATTGTATAGGATACCCGAGGCAGTCCCACCTAGTACTATTTCCTTGATCTCTACTAAGCAATGCAGGAAGGTCATCTCGCAGATGGGGAAGTTTGTCTTCTTCTTGATTCGCTCTTAGAATAAGCGAAAGATCATAGCCACATCCAAGGTCTCTACAGCTGATCTCTCCACATAGAAGAAACAAGTAGATAAGGTCGTGGAAGAATACTCAAATATCTTCTCCTCACCTACAGGGGTACCTCTGCACTGCTAGGTCAAGCAGCCCATCGATATGACCCCCGGTGCACCACTGCCCAATGGGCCAGTTTATCATCTCTCTTTGTTAGAGAATGAAGAGATCAAGCGATAGATCCAAGAACTGCTCCAAAATTGGCACACCAGCCCCATCTCATCACCTTGTGGGAGCCCAATCGTGTTGGTACAAAAGAAAGATGGAACCTAGCAGCTCTTTATTGATTACCGAGCTCTGAATAAAATCAATGTCATAAACCAATACCCGATTCCCCGAATCGATGACCTCCTTGATCAACTCACGGGGGCCAAATACTTCAGCAAGATTGATCTGAAGTCTGGCTACCACCAGGTCTCGATAGAATAGATAGATGTATGGAAGACCGCCTTCAAGTCAAAGGAAGGACTTTTTGAATGGTTGGTCATGCCCTTTGGTTTGACAAATGCTCCAGCCACTTTCATGAGGATGATGGACGATATCCTGTGACCATTCACCAATACTTTTGTAGTGGTGTATCTGGATGACTTTCTAATTTACAGCAAGACTTGGGCCAAACACTTGCAGCATATTCAGCAGGTTCTGCACACCCTGCGGCAGCACAAGCTATACTCCAACCGGGAAAAATGCTCCTTCAGCATGGACAGGGTCCATTACCTGGGCTACATCATTGATCAGCATGGCCTACATGTGGATCCAGCCAAGATCCAAGTCATCCGTGACTGGCCAGCCCCAACAACACTCACTGAGCTTTGAAGCTTCTTGGGACTTGCCAATTTCTACTGCAGGTTTGTGTTGGGTTTCTCCCATATTTCATGGGCCGTCAGCCAAATAAACAGCGGTGGTGGTAAGGCAAAATTTGCGTGGGGTCGGTCCCAACAACAAGCGTTCGATGATTTGAAGCAACGCTTGTGCTCAGCCCCAGTACTTTCACTACCGGACCTACAACATCCCTTTGATATTGAGACAGATGCTTCAGACTATGTTGTGGGCACCGTTATCACTCAACATGGCCACCCCGTGGCCTATCATAGTGAGACACTATCTGATACTATCTGTAAGTACCCTACTTACGACAAAGAAATGTACTCCATTGTGCAAGTATGCCTCCAGTGGAGACATTACATTCTTGGGAAGGAGACAGTCATCCACACTGATCATAAGCCATTGCATTTCATGCAGACATAGGGAAAACTACAGAATCACCGCCATCAAAAGTGGTCCACATACTTGCAGCAATTCTACCTTAACATCAAGTATAAAATAGGAAGCACCAATTGCGTCGCTGATTGCCTCAGCAGACCGCCAGTCATAGCACTCACCATGGTGCTAGACTCTTGTGGCCATGAGACATCTGGATGGCCCCAACTCTATGAGACAAACCCTGACTTTGCCACCACCTAAAAAATGTTGGGTGCAAATGCAATTGTCGATAATTTCCATCTTTAGGATGGGTTGTTATGTCATCTGGGCCATATCTATGTTCCATCAACTAAGCAAGCGAAGCTGATCTGGGAATCCCACTACAGTCGGGTGGCAGGACACTTCAGCATAAAAAAGATAGTGGTGATGCTACAGAAACATTTTTACTGGTCGAAACTTCGACAGGAGGTCAGCAAGTATATCAGGTCTTGCACTGCCTACGCTATTGCCAAAACGAACAATAAGAAACAGGGCCTGTACACCCCTCTTCCTACTCCTGACATGCCATGGAAATCCATCTCAATGGAGTACATGTCGGGCCTCCCATCCACCAAGCGGGGAAATGACTGTATTTTTGTGGTTGTTGATCATTTTTCTAAGATGGCGATTCTGGTTGCCAGCAAGAAGAGAATCACAACAGAAGCCACTGCCAAGCTCTTCTTTGAATGAGTTTGGGTACACTTTGGAATCCCAAAAACCATTGTATCAGATTGGGATAGTCTATTTCTCAGCACATTCTGGTTGAGCCTCTAGTCACTGCTAGACACCAAGCTCACCAAATCCACGGCCTTCCACCCCCAGACAGATGGCCAAACTGAGGTTGTAAATCGAATGATTGTGCATATCCTTCACATGTATAATTCAAAGATCCCTCACACATGGGGTGAGAGCCTTCCCTATGTCCAACATAGCTACAACCAAGTCTTACATAGCTCAACCGGCCACAGCCCCTTTCAAGTGGGGATTGGATTCCAACCATTGGGTCCCATAGATGTTTCACTTCCCCTCGTGATCACTTCGACTGACTCATCTCCTACTCCAACTGAAGATAAAAAAGACACCCGGTTCATTGAGCGGATCCAGCACATCCGTCAATAGGCTCAGGATATCCTATAGAAGTTCAATGACAAGTACAAACAACTCCTTGATCAACATCGGGTGTCGCATAAGTTTCAGGTGAGTGACAAAGTTTGGTTGTACTTGCAAAAAGAACACCTTACAGGACCCCATCAAAAGCTTCGCCCACTCCGTTATGGACCATACACTATCACGAAGGCCATGGGGGATAATGCTTTTGATCTCAACATTCCTCCTTTCCTTGGCCTACACCCAGTGTTCAACATGGATCTCCTTCGCCCTTATTTCCCACCATTATTGGACACCTCAGAAGTAGCAGAACAGCTGAAACCAATAGAGCTCAAACCCGACTACATACAATAGGAATCCAATGATTATATTGTGGATAGATAGATCAAGGGCACTCGACAACAAAGGATCCAGCTTTATCGAGTCATCAAAGCAGGGTAGCTCCCGCACCAAGGCAAGTGGCTCACCCGGGGCCAAATTCAGTAGAAATTTCCTCATCTAATGGGGGACCTCAACGCAATGGAGACCATTGATTCCTAAGGAGGGAGGATTGATCCATATGGATATTGGTGGCCACCCACCTTTTCCAATTGGCTCAAAACAACTTTCTGACATTTTTGGCAATTTACTATTTTTAGCAGTTTTTACTTTCGGGGCCATTTTGAGGGCCTAAATGAATGTTTTTCGGTATCGATCTCCTCATTTATAGACAAAGGCATAATTGATCCCCCATAATGAATCTCCTCTATGATACCTTTCCAATGGGCTATCACATGCCTAAAATGGAGATCGTATGCAAAAGTTACGACCCCCGGAGGAACAATACTACCCTGTCGGGCCACCCACCTTTTCCAACTGGCTCAAAACAACTTTCTGACATTTTTTGAAATTTACTATTTTTAGCAGTTTTTACTTTCAGGGCCATTTTGAGGGCCTATATGAAGGTTTTTCGGTATCGATCTCCTCAATTATAGACAAAGGCATAATTGAGCCCCCATAATGAATCTCCTCGACGATACCTTTCCAATGGTGAACCAAACGAGCCAGAAGAAGGAGAGCACCTCTTCCATTCACAAATGTGGGTAAAAGGCACCCCGATACACTTCATCATTGATAGTGGTAGCCAGAAGAATCTCATCTCAGTAGAGGTCGTCAATCGGTTGGCCCTGTCAACAATGCCGCACCCACAACCCTACACCATTGGATGGTTCCACCAAGGAAGCAATCTCCGTGTCAGCCAACAGTGTTGACTGTCCTATGACATCAAGTCCTTCAAATATGAGGTATTGTGTGATGTTTCTCCTCTCGAAGTTTGTGATGTTCTTTTGGGCCAACCCTATTTATGGAATCGTCATGCTATATATGAGTCTAGGCCTCGTAGTGTTATTATTACTTTGAACAGAAAATTGTACAGGATACCAGAGGCAGTCCCACCTAGTGTTATTTCCTTCATCTCTACTAAGCAATGCAAGAAGGTCATATCACAGACGGGGAAGTTTATCTTCTTCATGATTCACTCTCAAAACAAGTGAAAGATCGCAGCCACATCCAAGGTCTTTGCGGTCGATCTCTCCACACAGCAGAAGAAAGTAGATAAGGCTGGGTTTCTCCCATATTGCATGGGCCCTCAGCCAAATAAACAAGGGTGGTGGTAAGGTAAAATTTGCATGGGGCCGGTCCCAACAACAAGCGTTCAATGATTTGAAGCAGCGCTTGTGCTCAGCCCCAGTACTTTCACTACCGGACTTGCAACATCCCTTTGAGATCGAGACAGATGCTTCAGACTATGTTGTGGGCACTGTTCTCACTTAGCACAGCCACCCCATGGCCTATCATAGTGAGACACTGTCTGATACTGTCCGTAAGTACCCTACTTACGACAAATAAATGTACTCCATTATGCAAGCATGCCACCGGTGGAGACATTACATTCTTGGGAGGGAGACAGTCATCCACATTGATCATAAGCCACTGCAATTCATGCAGGCACAGGGAAAACTGCAAAATAACCGCCATCAAAAGTGGTCCACATACTTGCGGCAATTCCACCTCAACATCAAGTATAAAAAAGGAAGCACCAATCGCGTCGTTGATTCCCTCAACAGACGGCCAGTCGCAGCACTAACCACGGTGCTAGACTCTTGCAGCCATGAGACATCTGGATGGCCCTAACTCTATGAGACAGACCCTGACTTCGCCACCACCTACCAAATGTTGGGTGCAAATGTAGTTGTCGATAATTTCCATCTTCAGGATGGGTTGTTATGTCATCTGGGCCATATCTGTGTTCCATCAAGTGAGCGAGCGAAGCTGATTTGGGAAGCCCACTACAGTCGAGTGGCAGGACACTTTGGCATCGAAAAGATAGTGGCGATGATACATAAACATTTCTATTGGCCGAAACTTCGATAGGAGTTCAGCAAGTATATCAGGTCCTACACTACCTATGCTATTTCCAAACCAAACACTAAGAAACAGGGCCTATACACCCCTCTTCCTACTCCTAACAAGCCATGGGAAACCATCTCACCGGACTACATGTCGGGCCTCCCATCCACCAAGCGGGGAAATGACTGTGTTTTTGTGGTTGTTGATCGTTTTTCTAAGATGGTGATTCTGATTGCCTGCAAGAAGAGCATCACAGCAGAGGCCACTGCAAAGCTCTTCTTTGAACGCGTTTGGGTACATTTTGGAATCCCACAAACCATTGTATCAGATTAGGATAGTCAATTTCTCATCACATTCTGGTCGAGCCTATGGTCACTGCTAGACACCAAGCTCACCAAATCCACGGCCTTCCACCCCCAGACAGATGGCCAAACCAAGGTTGTAAATCCAATGATTGTGCATATCCTTTTCATGTATAATTCAAAGAACCCTCACACATGGGATGAGAGCCTTCCCTACGTCTATCATAGCTACAACCGAGCCTTGCATAGCTCAACTGGCCACAACCCCTTTCAAGTGGGGTTGGGATTCCTGTTAATGTTTTATGCCATTATTATAGTTCTTTGCATTTCATAAAGATAAGAGCATAATAAGCACAAGATCACTGAGAAATACACATCCACAATAGACACAGCATTTAT